>CAOLHI010004195.1:0-129412 GCA_948474755.1 Ctenosaura bakeri
GTTGGATTGGTTCACAAATAATGGGAAGATAAATAAGGGAAGGTGGGTATGTGTTTGTAAAAAAATTGTGAAAGAATGTTTTGTTTGGAAAGATTGTAAAGGAGATAACATTAAGAAATAATGTGTGTTTTATGTTTATTGTATATTTTTTATTTTGTTGAAATAAAAAAAAAAAGAAATGAATGGGTCCCAAAACACAGTAACTTAAAAATGTCCCTGCAATAATGCTAGTAACGCTGCTAATAATGCTGATAATGATAACATTCTCTCATCCTACATACTGAGGAGCAGAGAAGGTTTGGTGCAGATGGAAAGGCCCTGTATTGTAAATCTTCTAAAAATGTTACATGACAACATTTTTTTTAAAAAAAAGGTGAGATGAAATCATTCTTCCAGACATGCACATATAACACATGAAGCAGCACTCGTTTGATAACATCTAAGCTGAAATTAGGGATGTCTTCAAATTTACATGAATTCTGAGTTTTTAAAAAATGAATTGCTCTGATCTGGATTTAGATATTTTGTAAGCGTCTCCATCTTGGACTAAACCCAACTCTGAACACTCCTGAAGATTCATTAACAATTTGGCACTCAAGAGATGCAGACAGTGTGCCACAAAAAATTGATACCATTCTCTTCAAGCTCTCTGTATAAGGAAAAGGGTAGAAATGGTGGGGAGGAATGGGAGTGTTCTGTTGTGACAAGTAGCTCTAGCTTCTAATCACTGTGAATCATTTTACTAGGACTCTTAGATCCAAATGCTTTCAGGGAGGGGAGGTAAAGTAATGTACTGTGACAGGACTGTTCAAAGATTCAGGGTTTTTTTCCCCCCTAGTTATTTTTTAGAACAGCCAGAATATTAAAAGAGTTTTGGAGAAGCCCATGGGACTATTAAGGGTGAATGATTTGGAAATGCTAGAGTTTTAAATCTGCAACTGTATGCTTCCACATCAAATAGCCACGACTGTTTGTTTTCCATTTCTATGACTTTGATGCCATTTTTTTTAAAATTCCTCAACACTCCCTAGTCTCAGGAATGTGCGTATGGATGGAGGGAAGAAATAGGGCACTGGCCATCCAAATAAAGATTCTGCCAACTCCAATAAAATTTCCTTCAGTCCTCAAATTTATAGCCTTGGAGAGAGTGAGACAGTGAAAATCGTTCTCACCTAGAATTCTTATATTGACTGTGTTCACATTCCCTTGGTTATCTTTACCTGCCCTTTTTCTTTGAATGTCTGAACTTAATTTCTAAGCACTCAGCTGCAGTTTTACATTACTGCAGTGCTAGAAATCTGAGGCTTGAAGGAAAATTTCCTTGGAGGGCAACATTCTTATGGGGTACAATGTTCTCATTTTGCCCCCATGTAGCTACACCTCTATCTAGCCTCTACACTTATTCTTTTAAAATTGTGTAGCCTACTTGCCTGGACGTTTCAGTGATGCGTACCATACTGATTGGGGGATTCTGGATGCACTCATCCAATAGTAGTAGTAGTAGTAGTAATATTATTATTATTATTATTATTATTATTATTATTATTATTATTATTATTATTATTATTATTTTCCCAAGCTCTAGCTGCGTCGTACATGTCATGACTACGGAGAGAATAAGCTATTAATTTCACCAGTTTCAGAGGTTGCATTTAGCTGCATGAAATATTCAGCAAGACACACTGTTTATCTTTAAGGTTTCCTTCAGCTCCATAGATTTTGCTTAGAACTGAACATCCTTCTATTAGCATATCAAAACATTTACAACCAATGAGGTTTGAATATTGATTACCCTCAGCATCCATTATGTCAATGTCAGTGTTCTTTTCCTTTCTCCTCAGCTCCCACCATCAACTACCAAAGAGAGGATCAAAAGCTCCTTGAAATCAGTAGGAGTTTTCCCTCAGACTTCAATGTGCTTTGGACTAGTCCTCACTCAGTCTCTCTTTTTTAGAAATAAAGACTGATCCAAGGACATTCCAAACCTATCAGCTAACTGACATCTTCCTTTTTGAACTCTGTGCCCCGTATCCTATATTCTGTGTCCTATCCCCATGTTCGTTTGAATTTCACTGAGACAATATAAGATATTTTTCTGCCTGAGGTGGAACAGCAAATGGCACCCCTCCAGTCACCCAGGTAGAAAGGGATACTCTTCAAACCCAGCCAAATTTCTTTCTTTGTTGTGTGCTCAAACCCAGTCAAGTTATTTTGATAGGAGACATAAAATCCTTCAAGCACCTCTCCTCCTCCCTGGCAGTAAAAATAATGTCTGAGATTTTGCATTGAGAGACATATTTGTATCATGTAGCTACATCTCCCTAATTATGGCCCTTTCTGCCCCCTACCTTTTTGTAGGGATGTCTGGTAGCGATTCCAGCGTTAGCACTGCCCGAATGGAAGCACAATCGGAGCGCTCCCAACCACACCGGCTGGCTCCATGGTGAAGGAAGCACAAAGACCACATCTCTTCCTTCCGCAGTACAGCCACATACTTTCCCAGGCTGTGCTGCAGCAGAATCACAGCCATCGTGCTTCCCTGGCTTCCATAAGACAGGTAAGTCTGTGATAGCGGCATGATTGCAGGTCATTGATGGGGAAAACCTATCAATGATTTGACCCATGATTGCACCACCTGGGGAGAGGAGAAGGACAAGACCATAGAATCATAGAATCATAGAAATGTAGAGTTGGAAGAGATCACACAGGCCATCCAGTCCAACCCCCTGCCATGCAGAAACACCCTCAAATCAATCCCGACAGATGGCCATCAAGCCTCTGCTTAAAAACCTCCAAGGAAGGAGACTCCACTACACTCCGAGGCAGCAGATTCCATTGCCGGACAGCCCTGACTGTCAGGAAGTTCTTCCTGAGGTTCAGGTAGAATCTCCTTTCCTGCAGCTTGAATCCATTGCTCCTTGTCCTGGTCTCTGGAGCAGCAGAAAACAAGCCCCCTCCTTCCTCTACGTGGCATCCCTTCAAATATTTAAACATGGCTATCATGTCCCCTCTTAACCTCCTCTTCTGCAGACTAAACATACCCAGCTCTCTAAGTCTATCCTCACAGGGCATGTCTTCCAGGCCTCTCACCATTTTGGTCGCCCTCCTCTGGACTTGCTCCAGCTTGTCAATATCCTTCTTGAATTGGGGTGCCCAGAACTGGACACAGTATTCAAGATGGGGTCTAGCCAAAGCAGAGTAGAGTGGTACCAGTACCTCCCTTGATCTAGACACCATACTCCTATTGATGCAGCCAAGAATTGCATTGGCTTTCTTGGCTGCCGCATCACACTGCTGACTCATGTTCAGCTTGTGGTCTATGAAGACTCCTAGATCCCTTTCACACGTACTGCTATCCAGCCACGTGTCCCCCATCCTATATTTCTGTATTCCATTTTTTCTACCTAAGTGTAGGACCTTACATTTCTCTCTGTTGAATTTCATTTTGTTCGCCCTGGCCCAGCTCTCCAATCTATCCAGGTCATTTTGAATTTTGATCCTGTCCTCTGGAGTATTAGCAACCCCTCCCAATTTGGTGTCATCTGCAAATTTGATGAGCATGCCCTGTATTCCTTCATCCAAGTCGTTGATAAAAATATTGAACAGCACTGGGCCTAGGACAGAACCCTGTGGCACTCCACTAGTCACTTCTCTCCAGGATGAAAAGCAGCCATTCGTGATCACCCTTTGGGTTCGGTCGGTCAACCAATTACAAATCCAAATAACAGTAGCCCTGTCCAGCCCACATTTTACTAGCTTCTTTGCAAGAATGTCATGGGGAACTTTGTCGAAGGCCTTACTGAAATCAAGGTATGCTACATCCACAGCATTCCCTTCATCTATCAAGCTAGTAACTCTATCATAAAAAGAGATAAGATTAGTCTGGCATGACTTATTTTTGAGAAATCCATGTTGACTTCTCGTGATTACCGCGTTGCTCTCTAAATGATTAGAAACTGACTGCTTAATGATCTGCTCCAGGATCTTTCCGGGTACTGATGTCAGGCTGACTGGGCGATAATTATTTGGGTCCTCTTTTTTTCCCTTCTTGAAGATGGGGATAACATTTGCTCTCTTCCAGTCTGCTGGAACTTCTCCTGTCCTCCAAGATTTCTCAAAAATTATAGCAAGCGGTTCTGAAATGACCTCTGCCAGCTCTTTTAATATCCTAGGATGCAATTCATCTGGCCCTGGAGACTTGAATTCATCCAGTGTGGCCAGGTATTCCTGTACCACCTCTCTACCTATTATGTGCCTCATTTCTCCTGCTTCCTCCCCTGCTCCCCAACCGCCAGGTTGAGTGCTTGTATCCTTCTGGGAAAATACGGAGGCAAAGAAGGTGTTAAGTAGTTCTGCCTTTTCTCTCCCCCCTGTGAGTAGTTCGCCATCTTCTCTGCGCAGCAACCCTACTGTCTCCTTCTTTTTCCTTTTGCTGCGGACATATTTAAAAAAACCCTTTTTATTGTTTTTAATGTCTCTGGCCAGCCTAAGTTCGTTCTGTGCTTTAGCCTTTCTGACTTCCTCCCTACATTTCCTAGCTACTTGCTTAAATTCTTCTTTGGTGGTTTCCCCCTTCTTCCATTTCCTATACATGTTTCTCTTGACTCTTAGCTCAGCTGAGAGTTCTTTAGTCAACCATTCTGGTTTCTTCAGATGCCTTCCATTTTTCCTCCTTATTGGCACAGTTTTAGACTGTGCCTTCAGTATCTCCTTCTTAAGGAACTCCCATGCCTCCTGAACTCCTTTCCCTTTCACTATTCCTGACCACGGAATTCCAGCCAGCAGCTCCCTAAGTTTACAGAAGTCCGCTTTTTTAAAATCTAAGATGAGTGTCTGGCTACCCTTATCTTCTCCTTCCCACTGAATGCTAAATTCCAACAGGGCATGGTCACTCCCCGCTAAAGATCCAACCACTTCTACCTCATTAACAAGGTCATCCCTGTTGGTCAAGACCAGATCTAGAATATTTGATCCCCTTGTGGCCTCTTCCACCTTCTGGACCATGATGACATCATGCAGAAGCATCATTGTTGTCCTGTCTTTCTCCTGTCCCCATGGTGGGTTGGAAAGGTGATGTGGAAAGGGCATATGTTACCCGACCTTGTAAACTATTCATCACCCCCAGCATGAACACTTCTATGTTGTCTAAGAGTAAGAAGTGGCCAGGGACATGCCCAGCTATTTTCTTGTAGCTGAAGACAACAAGCATTTGCAGAGACCTCCAGGGACCTTGCTATATCCAGATAACAAGAAAATAGCTGGGTGCAGTTCAGCTCATCCCCTCACTGACAATATGGAAGTTTTGGGGGGAGGGCTGCACTGCTTACAGGGGGAGTCTTTGAGTGGTGGGAGAAGATTTTGATTATCATGCAGTTGGAACAGGATTCCAGCCTATACAACAATCATAAAAGTGAGATGTAATAGTGTAAGTCTGACTTATTGTTGTTTGTGATAATGGGGCTTCCCATTATCTAGACTTAGCTAAAAGGGGACACTTCCCTCTTCAGGTAAACCAAGGGTTAATAAGGTGTTGGGATTAGATTACATTTTAGTGTGTGGTCAGCATCATAGGTCATGTGGGTCCGCATCATAGGTCATGTGGGTCAGCATCATAGGTCACAGGGTGAGACTTGACCAATCGAAAAGGAAAGAGGTGAGCATCTTCAGGATGCTTCCAGATGCTTCCAAGGAGAAGTTATAAAACTTCTTGCAAGGCCATGTGGTTGAGAGATAACAAAGGGATAACAAAGAGACAACAACCAAGGAACCTCCTGGAGGGGGGTTCTGTGCCAGTAGCAGGCTTGTAGGCCTCGTCTTGCCTCGCCTCGCCTCGCCTCCTGGCCCTTCCTCTTAGAACATCTAAGCTATGAACATCTGTGAGTACTAGAACTAGTTATCTAGTCGTGTTAGGGACTTTTCTGTTATTTTGGAGCTGGCTGATCTAAAGAATGTATCTGTGCTTTTATATCTGTTTTTGTAACTACTTGTAACTAAGCGTGCCTGGGAGGGGGGAGCCTCCCATGTGTGTTATTGCCTTGTTCGTTTGCATGCCTTGAATAAATACTTTCTGTAAGAACCCTGTTTTTCTCCTTCCCACACCAACTCTAGATAGACTGGGGAAAAAGGGAGATCCTTAAGCTTAGGGATTGAAATGTAATGGACAGAGTCCCATTGTACTGTCCAGGTATTCAGAATTCAATGGGTGGTGGCAGCGAAGATGAATTAACAGCTAAAATTTATAACAGGCTGGAATATACATCATAACAGGCTGGAATATACATCCCAGTATCACATGGTGACTTTCCAGCTTCACATTGTTGTGTGCCTTCCAAGTCATTTGTTACTTATAATTACTCTAAGGTGAACCTATCACAGCCTTTTTTGGGGGCAGAGAGTGTGTAACACACCCAGGGTCACCCAGTGGGTTTCCATGACTGAGAGGGGAATCGAACCCTGGTCTTCAAGGTCATAGTCCAGTGCTCATACCACTACATCATGATGGCTCTCAAGTCTGATTTAACACCATTATAATTCATTGACAAGACTCCACCCAGTAATGTAATAACAAAGTGCATAAAGAACTTGCTGGCTTTCATGCCGCAATATATAAAAAAGTACATAAATAACTAAAAATAAAAATAATTTGAAAAAAATCTGGTGCTTGTGTCACCCATCTTACTCTGACTAACAGTAAGGCTGCCACTGAACAGCCATCTTGCAGTTCAATGACAAGCTTGTCTGCTGCTCCTTTGGTCTTTTCTGTCAAGTTATATGAAGTATATGCAGCTGCGGTCTGAAGTAGAGTCTTAACAGTTGCCATAAATTTCAGAAGAATATGTATGATTTCCTGCATGCATCTATGTGATCAGAATGTGTGAGCATTAAAACCACAGAGCCAATCAATTAAAGAAAACTGGGATTCTGCAGGGACTTGGATCCTTCCTCTTCACTCATTACTACACCCCCTCCTCAGAAAAAAAAAAAGTCAGCACAAGAAGACAACTGTTTCCTTCCTCAGTAACATAAAACACTTCCTGGCTTTCAAAGAATTTCTTTCTCAAAGAATCATGTTAAAAAAGGTAAATTTCACTTAAAAAAAAAAAGGTAAATTACATGGAGGTATCCCATCAAATATGCTAAGCAATCTCTCTTGCATCAAGGGCTTAAGCTGGAAACTATGACCTTTTCCACATTTTGTTTTTAAAACGGGGCAGCGCATCCTCCAGTGAGGACATTTGCACTTGGGGGCGAACTGGGTCTGGACTACTTTCTGTAGTTTCGGACTTCAGCCCGCTCTGGAACAACCAGAACTGGTGGTTCGCCATGCTATTGAAAGGCCACTTAAAACAGGTCTTTCAATAGCTCGGCGCGCCCCAGTCCATCGCTGCGCTCCTGTGTAGATCTGCAGGCTCACATCAGCACGAGGCTGCAGATCTTCCAAGGTCGGGCTTCTGGCTGGTGAGTGGAGCAGTGTATAGCACGGGCAAGCACTGCTCCGGATCAGCATGGATCGTTGGAGGGAGCGCGCCAGTCCGGTGAGTAACAGAACACCCCATTTTCTTCCCAAAGTGCAAAAAAGCCCTATGTATCCCATGACTACTTATGTTAGAGAGCATAAAAATGGATGTTTGTCTTTTGAAAACCTATGATCCCCTCCCTCCCCATAAGACAATGGGACAATGCCTTATCCAGTTTTGTTACCTTTTCTTTCTGAGGATGTGTGTGACATTATTATTCCACTTTCAACATCCTGTGGAATTCTGGGGTTTGCAGTTTAGGGAGGGGCCTTTAGAATTCTCAGCCAGATAGCCATTTGGCCTCAGGAAACTACAAACCCCAGAATTCCATAGGATGTTGAAAGTGAAATAATAGTGATATAACAGTGTAGGGCAGAAAGGCCCATATTTTTATGAGCATCTCATTGGTGTCCATCAAGGAAAGAATTCCTTACACCTGCCCTGTTTCCAAAAAGATCAGTTCACTAACCAGAATAATATATTTTGCTAACCATGAGGAATTTTCTTTGGTGATTCCCTTCCCCATCTTACAAAAGGAAACAGCAATATATCCTTGCTTTTAGCATGGAAGAAATCACACAGAATTTTGTTGGCCACACTACACCAGTGTTAACTACCCAAGCATAGGCAGTGATGTTGGGATGAAAAGAGTTACTAGAACAGCAGCCATGAAGGAAGTGAGGACTGGGGAATCAGGCTGTTTAGAGCCAGTAGATTTTGTCTGTCTGTTCTAAGCACTGCTGTGAGACCATGGGAAAAAATGGCAATTACTAGTGTAGGGCAGTGACAGGATTCCAGCCATTGTTATTGGAAGATACCGGAAGACAGATGATTCCCCTCTGGAACAGTTATCACAGGGTGTCATGCATCTCTCCTGATTCCTGAATGTACATTAGAGTCTAGTTAAGACTCTTTCTGATCTACAGGGGGAAAATCATCCTGGGTTCTCTTTTCCCAGCTGCATTGAACAGCAGGGATTCATTGTGTGTACGCACATTCTCTTGAGAATAGCTATTACAATAACCAATGATACCCCGTTCTCCCATTGACAACAACATTGGATTTATCTCCTCAGCAATGGAAGGCAGGGGATGATCTTGCACGGTAATGAAGTACACGTGCACTCTGAATAAATTGTTCTGGGTACGTCAATAAGAAGCCCACAGATCTTTAGAAGTCTCATTAAGCAGCATTGGATTTGCAGTCGTCAATGGCAAGTCCTAACCCCACGGCACACAGCTGACATTGAGCCCAAACACCTTTGACAGTAATCCATAAACATGAAATGAGACTCCTGTAATCTTCCAGAGGTTTCTTTCTTTCTTTTTCTTTTTTAGGCATATTGCCACCAAAAGAAAAAAAGAAGACTTTTAGTGTATACCTCAGAGTGAAAGGAGTAACTATTAAAATGAATCATCTTGAAAAATCAATCATGTCTCATCTCAGGCATATTCACCTTCAGTGCCCCTTTCACACCCTTTCACTGCACTAGCTGTGGAGCAAAGGAAAGAAGCCAACACATAACAAAGGTTTCATTCAGAAAGACATTTATAGATCTGTTTTCCTCCCCATTGTCTCTCTGGGGGGTTGATGTACTGGTTATCAACCCTAGGTAAAGTTCTGCTCTCCTCATCACATTTTTTAAAAAACAAATCCCTCCATTTTAAAGAAGGAGAAAGCCATCATGTTCAGGATGAAACACTGCTCAGAGTGGAGTGGAAAAGGGAAGAAGCAAGCTGGTTTTGAAAGAAGTGAGATGGCTGGAATATGAGAAAAGAAAGAAATGGGATGGTGGGGCTAGTTTAACTCCATTCCTCCACCACCGTCTTTCCTCTTTTGCCACTTTTCAGGGGTGGAAAACATGCTCAAAGCATCTTACAGTAACACCAGAATAAATAGTATAATAAGCAAAAATATTTTAAAATATCTAGTTGCAAATACAATTCAGCTTTTGAACAGTTAGATGTTTGTAGAATGCCCACCCCATGGAGGCCTGGCTGGTTACAACAATGACTTGATTCTAATGAGAAGTTAAAACATGGCTTTTGGTTAAGGTTACTGGGGCCTAATTGATTTCTTCCAAAATGTGCATGTGTTCTAATATTTTCATCTCTTTCACTTGTTAAATTGTTGCATCTTTCAGTCTATATCATTTTTATTTCTTTAAATGTTAAATTTAAATTTAAATTATTTAAATTTTAAAAAGAATTTTTAAAAAAGAAATGCCAATGAGGAAAGAAAGAAAGAAATCCTTGAAATAATAACATTAATAATACATTCTTTTCATGCTAGATTTGGACCTGCACCTTAAAGAAAATCCCTCTTTCATCCATATTGAAAGATGTAGGCAAGTTCTCCATCCTGTCTCATTCCATTTTGAACATCAAACTGGAAAAAATATAATTCAGCATTGCTGTGCCAGTTGTGTGAAAGACTGTGGGTCCAGACTAGACATCCCCCTCACTCCAAACAAATACCAAGATTTCTAAAGGCCACAAATCTTGCACTTATCTCTACAGTGTCATCATCAGAGAGTTCAATAGCATTCCTGTCCAGTTGGGGCATATTTGGATTCACAGACAAAGGTGCTGCCTCTAGCCAGCCCTGAACACTTATACTTTTTCGCAAATGCACCACGCTGTGGTCATAGATCTTCTCCAACTTGTGATCAGTGGCTGAAATGAAATAACAATGTTAGCAAGAAAGGCCCATCTCAGGATGGATATAAGCTTTGAAAGCTTTGTAATCATTTTCATCCCCATTTGGCAGCCAGTGTTACTGCCTTATCCCAGAAGAAATGCTCTCCTATAGCTGCTGGCTGGAAGGACTATCTGCAAGTGAGTTCTGAATACTTCAGCACAAAACTGCATCCTAGTAAAGTGGGACTGGCCATCATGCATAAAGAAGGGAGCAGAACACTGGGGGTAAACTAGGGATTTGAATTGATTTGATTTTGGGGAAAGACTATGTGCCTGATACTTCCAGCAGATTGTCCCGCATGTCCACTGGCCACATTTGATCTTATAGGCAATTTCACCTCATCTTACATCTTTTAAGACCCCTCAGGACTGATTAGGCTGGGTGTTAGATATTATCTCACAAGTTCCCAAAAAGAGATGTTCAAAAACTGCCCCAAAAATGAATCTTAATTGCTAAACTGGCATAAATTATGTAAACACTGATCAGTTTGTTCAGCAGCAAGAAGGAAAAGACCCCCTATAATCTGACTGGGGTGGAAAAGCCTCCCTTGAAACCATAGTGTCCTCTAAGGCAAGAAAGAGCCCCAATAGTCCAGAAGGTCCCCAGCCTCCTTTCCCTAATGATGTTAGTGTTTTTTTGGAGGTGCTAGTAGCTTACTATAGAAGACTAAAAATTGGCATCACATATTGGTTGAGACATCACAACTGAAATAACTTTTTATAGTGTTAATGAATTGATGTAAGAACTACTATTAATAACTAGTGCAAAGGAAGATAGGCAGACAGCAAAAGGAAGGACAAGAGACATTTTTCACCAGATCCAAGAATAAAAGGGAATTTGAAAGCAAGAGTAGAGATGCCATATAGACCTTACAATCAGGACAAAATATTGTATCTCACAATCAGGGTAAGGTACCCAGTGAGATTAAGATTCCAAGGACAGCCAAAACAATGTTGTCTCCCATGACATATAAAATTCTTTCAAAAGAAATCAAATCTACCTGAGCTTGGTAACTTGGAAAGCGTGTGTGTGTGTGTGTGTGTGTGCGCGCGCACACCCACACATATATCTATATGGGGTTAGATGTTGGTCCTGAGGGTTCTAGCCCACTATTTCCTGTAAACTTGAAATCTGCCTAGTCCTGCCCTATAAACACTTTGGGTCGGGGGATTTTAATATGGTTATGGATAAGTGGAAAGATAAATCCGACCCGACAACAAGGGATACATTTAATAATATGACAGTTTTGAATGAAGTGATGAATAGAAATGGACTAAAAGATGTTTGGAGGTTGATAAAGGGGGATGAAAGGAAGTATACTTATTACTCATCGGTTCATAAAAATTACTCTAGAATAGATTTTACATTTGTCTCAAAGAATATGATACAAAGGTTATTAAATACAGAAATAGAAGTGATAAAAGTCACAGACCATGCTTTGGTAAATATGGATTTTGCACTTAGGAAGGACTACAGAGAAGTGAAAAGATGGAGATTAGACACCAGAATACTTAATTTTAAGGATGTAGTGAAGAAGATAGAGAAGGAATGGCAAGATATGTGAGATATTAAAAATAGAGAGGTTTCTTAAGCGATGTTATAGGATACCATGAAAGCAGTTGCAAGACGGATTTGCATTAGGAAATCATGTAATTTAAAAAAAAACAAGGACAGAAGAAATTAAAGTTAGAAAAGGAAATAAAAGAATTAGAGAATAAATATATAATAGATAGGAGTAAACAAATTTATATAGAACTTCAAGCAAAAAGAAATGAATTGGAAAAAATAGGAATTGATGAGGTTCAGAGGAATCTAATATATTTGAGGAAAGAAATTTTTGAATATAGTAATAAGAACTCTAAAATGTTGGCCAGATCTGCACAGTCTAAAAAGGCAAGGAATATGATCGGTGTAGTTAAAGATAAAATAGGCAAGATATGTAGGATGATGAAAGATAAGTCAAAAATATTTGAAGAATTGTATCAAGAATTATATTCAGCAGGGAAAAAGTCAGTGGATAATATTGAGAAATATAATGAAAAAAATTGGAAAATAAAAATAACGGAGGAGAATAAGGGATTGATGGAACAACTGGTTTCAGAAAAAGAAATAGAAGAAGTTATAGATAATTGAAAAGGAGATAAATCACCAGAAATGGATGAATTGGGACCAGAATATTATAAAAAATTTAAAAAGAGTGTAATATCTAAATTGAAGGTATTATATAACAATATAATAAATGGAGACGGGATCCCACCATCATGGGAACAGTTTTTAATAATATTGATTCCGAAACCAGATAAGGATTTGACAGATCCAGAATCATATAGACCTATAACCCAAATAAATCAAGATGCCAAGATATTAACAGCAATAATGGCAAAAAGAACTTTATTCATAAGTATTTGCAGAGAGACCAATATGGTTTTGTGCAAGGAAGACAGATGTCAAATCTAATTGGCAGAGTATTGAATAAAATAAATATAATCAAAAGGGATAAACAACAAGCAGAAATAATGGCATTAGAAATATACAAGCCCTTTGACTGTGTGGAATGGCCAGCATTAAAAATAACATTAAAGATATTAGGATGGGAGGGGGAATTTAGAGGATTGATAAATCAGTTATACTTACATAACACAGTGGTAGTAATGGTAAATGATGGATTAACAAAACAATTTCAAATATCCAGAGGGACATCCATTACCCCCGATTTTATTTGTGGTGGTCATTGAAATTTTGGCAAATGTTATTAGAAAGGATGAGAATTTGGAGGAAATTGGTATTAAGGAAAAGAATAAAGTAAATTTGTTTGCTGATGATACCTTGCTGACAATTAAAGATCTAATAAAGAAAATAGATAGAGTATCTGAACACTTAAAAGAATTTGGGTAAATGACAGGGCTACAAATAAATTGGGCTAAATCAGAATTAATGTTGTTTAATTATAATAAAATAGAAGAACAAGATTTTTTAAAAGATAGAAAGATAGAAATGAAATTAAAAGAAATAATTAAATATTTAGGAATAAATATTACAAAAGGTCTACAAAGATCAGAGGGAAAAATTTATTATAAATTAAGACAAGAAGTGAAATGGAAATTAGAGGAATATAAAAATATTAAGTTATCATGGTTTGGAAGAATAGCATTAGTAAAAATGAAAATACTACCTAAGATTAATTTTTTGTTCAGGATGTTACCAATAAAATATCAGAAGAAGAGTTGAAAAACTGGTAGTTATTTTTGAACAATTTTTGTAATGGGAACAAGAGAGTGAGGATTAATAAGAAATTTTGGTATCCATAAGAATAAAAGAGAATTATTATAAAATAGTTTGGAAATGGTATTTTACTCCAGTAAAACTAAATCAGATAGATGAGAAATATTCAAGATTATGCTGGAGAGGATGTCAAGAAATTGGTACATATATGCATATGTGGTGGAATTGTAATAAGATAATGGAATTTTGGCAAAAGGTTTTTAAAGAGATAAAAGAGATAATAGAAGTTGAGATACCAGTATGTTCAAATATAGGATTGTTGTCTATATATAATAATGTTGAGTGTACCCAGGTAATGAAGGAATTAATAACAAATTTGTTAACTGCAGCAAGGTTCATAATAGCAAAAAAAAATGGAAAACAAATGAAAAACTTCAAATAGAGGAATGGTATAAAGAAGTGTGGAAAATTGCAATTAATGACAAATTAACATGTAGAATTAGATTTATGAAAGGTTTTGTAAAAGGGAATGATTTTGAAGAAATTTGGAAAATATTTTTGGAAAAAGCTTTGATAAGAGTTGGTAAAGCTACCCTTTCACAAGAAGAATGGCAATTTTGGAAAGTGGATTAAATAAAAAGTTGGCTCTGGGGGGTGGGTAATCACTTTTTTGTGTGTGTGTGTTAATTATGTGGTGTATTGTTTAAAGTGGATATGTGTTGTTTAATTTTGTAAAACAAAAACAAAAAAGTAAGTTAAAATATAATCAGCTTTGGGGAGTGGGTTTACCTTTAGAGATAGTTTGATATGTTAAGTAATAAGATTATATTTAGTAATAGCAATAGTTTAAATCTAAGGGGAAAATATAGAATTAAGAATGAAACTATTATAATAAAAATGAGTATAATGAGAATAAGAATTAAAGATAGGTAACAAAAATATACAAGTAGTATGATATAGAATAAGCTGAATAAGTTTATGATTCTAATGGTAATAGAGAGAAATAATAATGTAAGTTTGCATCAGTTGAATTTTTTTTTTGTTTCACTATTATGTATATCACATGGTGTTTTATTTTTTTTTGTTTTTGTTTTTTTTCTTTGTAGTATAATCAATAAAAATTATTAATAAAAAAAAAAGAATTTTGGTATAAATCCCCAAAAGAAGGTGGATTGGGCCTACCAAATCTAAAATGGTATTATAAAGCAAATCAATTGAGATATATTATAAATGGAGTTCTAGGAAAAGGGGATTTAGATTGGTTAGAGATGGGAACAATAGAAATTGAGAAGAGATTAGAGAATTTATTTTTATTTTTATTTTTATTTCTTTTTTTAAAAAAATTTGGAATTATGTCAAGAGAGAAATGGAAAAATAGAAAACCCCTTTTTGAAAAATATATTAGAAATTTGGAAGAAAAATAAGGAAAAATTAATGTCGGCTCCTTCACCATTAACTCTTGTAGAGATGATGGCAAGATTTCCAATGAATTTGAGAAGTGAAGTAGCAAAGGAATTAAAGAAGCAGAGACTAAATAAGTGAAAAGATTAGATGAATATAATGATGAATAAAGATAAAATAAAGGAGAGATTACAGGGTGTTAAGATATTGTGGTTTAATTATATACAGCTAGAGCAGTGGACAAGGAATTGGAAAAGGAATAATAAAGGTTTTAGAGAATATATTAAATTTGAACAAATGATTATACAAAGAGAAGGTATGGAGGAAAATGAAATATTGAAGGGTACCACAATGTACAGGAAGGGTGTTTAAAGAGATAACAGAAATTGATTTACAAATATGTCCAGATATAGCATTATTATCTATATTTGATAAGGTTAATTGTACCCAGGCAATGAAGGATTTAATTACAAATTTTTTAACTGCAGCAAGATTAATTATATCAAGAAAATGAAATAATTCATCAAGATTTTCAAATAGAGGATTGGTATAAAGAAGTGTGGGAAATTGCGATTAATGATAAGTTAACATGTTGAATTAAGGCCAAAAAAAGGAATAATGAAGGAGAATGATTTTGAAGCAATATGGAAGATATTTGTGGAAAAGGTTTTAATAAAAGAGGAAGGTGTCACACCTCCACAAGAAGAATTACAATTCTGGAAGGTGGAGTAAGTTTAAACATAATTGGCTCTGAGGGGTGAGTTTATTTTTAGGAATAGTTTGATATGTCCAGTAATAAGATCATATTTAATAAAAGTAATAGATTAAATGTAACTGAAAAGTATAGAGTTAAGAATGAAATTATTATAATAATAATGAGTATAATAAGAATGAAATCTAGATATAGGTAACCAAAGTATATAAGCAGTGTGATATAGAATATGTTGAATAAATATATGATAGTAATGGAATTGGAGAGAAATAATAATAAGCTTGTTTTTGTTGAAATTCCTTATGTGTATCATGTGGTGTTTTTCTTTTCTTTTTTTTCTTTTTTTGTTCTATTCTTTTCTTTATAATCAATAATTTTTTTAAAAAAAATAACCACTTTGGGTCTCAAATGAGAGAATAACATGATATAAATTCAATAGACAAGATAAAGAAATATGGCATTATCTCTCTATGCAAGAAAAAGGACCATGGGAAGATTGACATGGGAAAAGGAGGAAATGCACAAGAAGTCTTTGACATTTCTGCTGCTGAGTGAGAAGTAGGGCTGATTGCGGAGAACCAGACCCAGGAGCTGAGTTGGACTAAGGGCTGAAGCTGAAAGAACTCTGTCCCTTCCTCTTACCACCCGACACATCCAAGAGGCACTGAAATAGTTACAAAAGAGACAATCGTAATCCAATGTCACTTGAGGACCTTATTACAGAAGAATGCAAAACCTCAATATAAAAGGCCTGCAAGGGAAAAAGAAAATTATCTTTCCACTGAGAAGTCCGACAACTAATGAAGAGCGAAAGGACATCATCAGCTCTTTTCCGGTAATACAAAGAGAGCTCAGCATTTGAAGACTTGTCTATTGTTTTGCTATATTTAAATAAATGAATACAATTCATGACTGTCTTTTGCCTTTACAGATGAAGGGAAACACAGACTATTCAGGACAAGACAATGTGAGCGTACTCTTATACTGTGGCATTTGTTATTAGTGCTGATACTATGAAGTCAAGGTCTTCTATTTTGCTAAAGATGTTCTCTTACACACAGAGAGAGACAATTAGGAAGCTGAAGGAAGTATAATATGCTCTTGGTCACAATTGGTTTGCCACTTAGAGCTTCATTATCTCTTATGCAGAAATAACACTAAAATGTCCTTAGTCTTAAAACATTCTTACTGAGTTAAAGCGTCAAGCAGGTCAGTGCATAGGTTAGTGCACAGTAGTAATTTGCCCTCTCCAGCATGCCTTCTCTAATTAAACACTAGCTTTTTCTGTCATGGCAAGCAGCACATTTGGAGGAATTGCCAAGAAAAGGTGAACACTGATGGCACAGCAAGGCCATAAACAGATCCTTTCTGGCTACAGTTTTGACATAAAAATGAAACAAAACATGCCAGTAATTGAAAACAGGTTGTGCTTTAGAACTGGAGAAAAGGAATGACTTTCCTGATTCATCATGTTTCAGTTGTTCTTGTATAGATTTGAAAACATATTATTTCAGGGATGTCCCAGCAAACACTGGATGTTCACTGGAAGGGTTTTCTTCATAAATACTCTTGTTCAAAAGCTATTTCATTCTCAAAGGAAGGAACAAGTAATTTCAGCAATTTTCCAGTTTTCTTTCTTGATGCAAGTCTCCCTTGGGAACTATTCAGAATATTCACAATTCAGGACTTATTTTGCACAAAATTCATATGTAGGGTTTTGTGTGGCGGGGAAGGGGGAGACAAAAGATAGGATTGCACAGAAAATAGGATGAATCAGCATTCTGCTAATAGGTCTCTAGAGACATATTCAGCAGAGAAAATCCTGTTTACTATGCTAAATATGATGTAGTTGGATATGTGTTCTATACAAAATTCACACATGGTTTTCTACAGAGAACAATCTTTTCTATGTCAGAAAACAGTTTTTCATATAAAGTAATGTTTCTGTGCACAAAATTATGTCTTCTGCACAAAGACCTATGTGCAAACTTTGTGCAGAATTAAGTCTCAAACTGAACAGATTCTTATCAGCCCAGGGTGCTCCTCTTCAGGATTCTCCTTGCCAAGAAACATGGCTTTCAACTACTTTTCTTTCTTTTCTTTTCTTTTTTAAAATATTCTTTCTATCCCTACCCTACTGACAATACAAAAGGAATTAATTTTGATTCATTACCTAAATAGATCCTCACTTTTCTTCATATGCAGGACAGAAACAACATATGCTTATGTGTGTATGTGTTCATGCATGTGTGCATGCACATGTGAAATGACAGATTTGCCCAACCAAGCAGAGTATTTTGAGTCTTAAGTTCTGACTTTGGGTGCATTCCCTGTGCATTCAGTCATAGTTAGAATACCGAAACAGGGTTACCACTTTTGGCAAGGGGTTGTTCTTCTTGTTATTGCTGCTGCTGCTTCTGTTTCTATCACCATAATCAGTCTGAATTCTGTTGCTACTCCTGACTAGACTAGATCCTTTTGGTCAATGGGATTTGCCTACATGTTGACTCACCATTCAACAATTGATTGGATAAGTCTCCTCAAGCTTGGACTAACCAACAAGATAGCAGATATTTATTTCTACCCTGCCCTTTCCCGCTAGTTTGGACTCAAGGTAGCTTTAAAATTTTAAACAAGAACAATATAGCTAAGAACATACAAAACTCAAGGTCAAAATAAAATTGAACTATGCAAACTATTGAAACAACTAAAAGGGATTTTAAAAACAAACCAATTCAATAAAAAAAATGCAAAATCCTCCCTTAGCATTTTCTTTAAACATCTTATGCCTTTTGGAATAAAAAAGTTGAAGGAGAGCAAAGCAGGGGCCATTCTGGGAGTTCCAGAGCATAAGAGCAGCCACTGTGAAGATTCTATCTCCCATCCCCACTTACTGTGGCTGTGAAGCTGGTGGCTGTGTAGCTCTTGAGGAGCTTACTGTTCAGGCAGGCACATACAGAGAGATATAGTCTGTCAGGCAGCCTGGATCTAAGCTATATGTGGCTTTGGAAAACAGGCTTCCTATGTTGAATAGGTAGACAGAAGACAGGTACAACATCCTCCTCCTTATCCTGAGAATAGCTGTACCAAATTAAGTTGGCTGATATAGATTGTTTTTCACCCTTTTTACCCAGAAACTGAAATGGGCAAACATGCCTTGCAACTCTGATAAACAAAGTAAAGACTTTGGCCAGTGATGGACAGACTTATCCAAGGTGCTGGATCTATTTTGGGGATAGGCTTTAGCATGACAAGGTTAGCATTTAGTACCTTAAGCTCCTCAAAATTCAGATGAAAATGCAAGGAGATTCACTTAGCCACCGACACAAAACTCAGCAGCGATGAGTGGCTATGGCCAAGTTTGCCAAAAGTGACTTGCATGCTGACTTGGAACAAGAAGGACTAGCTGGAACTAGAATCACCCTGAGAAAGACCAAATGAAAGCCCTGAAAACCTGAGGCCTCTGGTCAAGGATGACCTCAGCTATATCCCACCCAGTAACCGGTATTTTTTCTCTTAAAAACTCTAACTGCCAAAGCTACTATGTACCCCTGGCTAACCTGCTTTCTCCAGATTTGACTTCAGGTTTATCCTTGCCAAGCCAGGACAATTAGAGTCTTGCTTGCTTCAAAAACATAGCCACTGTTGTACATTATTGGTACATAATTCTCTTTTCTGTTCCCTTACCTATACATCACTTACAATGCACTGTGACAAGATTACAATGCAATCTGTTCCTGTGCTATTTCACCCTGTCTCTTTTGAATTCAGCTTTAATTATAAGCTGTATAACATCTGTGCAAACTCAGAAGAGTTGTCACAGTGGAGGAACATTGACATTTGACTTAATATTATGGCTGAATTTCATGCCCATCAGCTCTGCAATCAGCAAATAGATATGGGGGCTGGGAATTGAACTGGATCACATTTCGTGAAAATAACATTGGGGTCCTATTTGTAACATTGTTTGTGTAATCTGAAGCAGTCTGTAGATCAATTTGCACTGCAAGACCTGTAGCCCGGCAAGACACAATTGACTATTCCAAAGGCTTACTAACAGTGCAATTCCAAACATGACTACTCACAGGTAGGTTCCATTACCTCCAGTGTGCCACAGAATGGCAGCATGCATGAACTCTTTTGTCTCCTGCTGGGTGTTGCAAAAACAAGATTAGTAAACAGACCATCACAGATGATTGATGAGCTAGGTTTGGCATCACAGGTCACAAGTAAGCCAATGTATTGTAGTAAGTCTCAATGTTATTTCATTTTATTTTCCTGACATAGGACTGAAGAAAGCTCACAAATCTGAATTAAAATAAAATGCAATTAAAACTATGAAGAGTACAAAAGTTTAAAAAATAAATGACCAAATTCAAACTATAAAACAGCTTAAAAAGTCAGTTAAGATGCAATAATAAAGACAAATTATCAATACAAACACAACACCTTCTGCAGTTGACAGCTAACACTCAAAGGCATGGGTATTAGCAAAAGGTGAGAACAGAGGGGGCCAACCTAGTGTCCAGTGGGAACAATTCAGCAACTTGAGAGCAGCTGCTGAGAAGGCTCTCTACTAAGTCCTCGTGAGATGAGACTGTGATGTTGGATGAGGCCAAGGGAAAGCCCTCCCCTGAAGATTCAGGAAGGCTGATATTGAACTGTGGAAATTCAAGGTCAGATATCTATTCACTTTTGATACTTTTTCAATGACCTTAGGCCAGCTACACTCTCTCAGCTTCAATAACAGCATTTTGCCAAGAAATTACCAGCTTCACAAGAGTTCTTATCTCTAATGCAAAACACTGGTTTTCTTTGGGGTTTCTGTAATTCGTGCATGTCTCTACACAAAACTAATGTATTTCCTCTTAGTGGAACCAACTACATACTTACAGCAAACAAAGGAGGACTGGTTGCTTGACTAATGATTTTCACCACTATGATCTTTGTAGCCAGCCACTTATTACTGTACTTTGCAGTGGATCATTGTCCTCTAGCTGAAATGACACATCTTTTTTTGTTGTTATTGTTCTGTGCCTTTAAGTCATTTCAAACTTATGGTGACCCTAAGGTGAACCTATCATTGAGTTTTCTAGAGCTGAAAATGTGTGAATCATCCAAAATCACCCAATGAGTTTCTATGGCTGAACAGGGAATCAAACCATGGTCCTCAGTGTCATAATCTAATGCTGAAATCCCAATATTAATTATTAATATTGGGATATGATGCACATAGCAATCCAGATGTGATTGGGCTACATCTTCCAGCAGCCCTAGGCAACATAGCTTATAGTGAGGAATGGTGGACGCTGCACTGAAGCGACACGTGGATTGTTGGACTATTTCCACCCCTGCTTTAACACCACTCATTTATTATACAACGTTTCTAGGATAAGTGAACAGTGTACATTTTGGTAAAGGGGGAGAAGCAAGAGAGAGAGAGAGAGAGAGAGAGAGAGAGATACAGATCAGTGAGAAAATTTTATTGAACAAGTTGTAAGATGAAATCTTGTACTTTGGGGCAGATGTTCCCAATCCCACTATCCCAAGGAGATAATTGTATTGTGGGATTGCAGTCCATCTAGAATAAAATCTAGACTCAAGAAAGGAAACTTTAAAACAAGAAATGAAGCACTTTTGAAGGTGCCAATTGTAAAATGGGCCTCTAGGGTCAACAGTGACAGTCTTCATGCCATTCTGTGTAAATTGTCTACCTTTGCCTGAGAAATAACATCAAAACAATTGTTACTCCAGTTATGATATGTTGGGTGAGAGCACTAGATATCCTTTTGATATCAAATAATTTGGCCTTGGATTGACCTTTCTCTGCCACCCTACTCCATGTGTTTGCAGAGGTCCCCCGGAGAAGCACGTCTGGGGCATGGCCGTTAATGAGCAAACATTCCAAACCTCTTTCAGGCAGGCAACTTAAGCCTCTCCGTTGTTTTAGGGAAAAGCCTCCCTGCAAACCGGCTTTGCTCGGTGCATATACACACAAAGCCACACAGCCAAGAGCCAAGCCATTTCTTTATGTCGGGCCATCAACGTACCGGCCACGCTATTGTCATTAAGAGCTAAGCTAATCATGCAAAACCTGACTTTTTCCAAATCCTTTGTCCAGCTCCAAATTTCCTTTGTTCTCACCGAGCATAGCATAGCCTGTAGGTAAAATCCACCCTATAAAAAGTCCCTACTTTTGGGACTTCCTCGGACTACTTTGGACTTCCATCCAGCATTGTTGCCGGTTTGTCTAAGGAGCTCCCCTCAGCCAGCCACGCTGAGCTCTCTTCCCCGGAACCCCATCTTCCTCTCCAGGACTATGAGACCAGGTGTCGTATTAACCATTCCCAAGCTCTCTATTTCTGTTTCCAAGTTAGCTAGTGTGTGTGTTGTCTTATTCGTTGTTTATCTCTCAATAAAACTGTTAATTTTGCTACTTTTAAACTTGCCTGCTTGCTCTCTGACCTGAAGCTGTAGACATAGGGTTAAAGATCCTTGCTAACGTTACCCTGCCTCTCATTTAGCCAGAGAGTGCTCAAGCTAAATTCCCTCAACTTGTGTTTTTATTTGGTTATTTGGGTGCCCCTCCTGGGACCCCCAACATACAGGATAACACAATGAGTCAATTAATGAAAACTGAACAAATGAAATCAACTAAGTTATTAATGTCACAGGAAAATTTCCCAGTTTTCACACTTTAACATTGTTGAATTAATTGTGAAACCTAATGCACCAAGCTTTGAGAGTCTATGTGTAGCTGCTGTATTCAACTCCCCACTGTGCAAATCTTAACACTTGTATGCACTGAAGATCATTTGCCATTTGTTACTGATTCAATGAGTCTGAAAACATTCATTTGGAGCTCTTCATAGATGAGTTTTTTAGTGACTAACCTAGCATTATCTGAAGACTCAACTGCCAAACTTTTATGAATCTTAATTAACATTGATCCCAGAATAGCTTCAAAGGGAACCCTGAGTTGACCATTCTATAGAATCACAGAGTTGGAAGGAGCTTCATGGGCTGTCAAGTCCATCCTCCTGCTCAGTGCAGGATTTCCAATAAACTCTACTTATTTCTGTCTGTTGAATCATGTTTCTTTTAAAAAAAAATCTACTGATTTGTGAGATCACTTTTCCTCTTCTTCTGTGATGGCTACATTTACTTAAGGGCCTTTGGTGAGCAACAGCTTAACTAACAACAACAACAACAACAACAACAACAATACACCATAAGGCTTATTTGAATGGGTGACAAATGTTCTTGTTCTTTCTTCTGACATCTAACATATGGTACAATAACTGATAATTAGCCTTAAGTCAAAGCAGCCTTGCCATATTGACACATTAGAAAAATAAATATGCTGTGGCACGGTGCTGATAACATTCCCCCTCCCCCCAAGGTGAACTCTTTCCAAACAGTTTGGATTCAATGGTTTGCATCCATCCAGTCACACCTCTGAGTCAGCCAAACATGGAATGTCTTTTGGCTACAGAGGAATGTACCTGTTTACCTCCAGCACCAGCTTTTAAAATTACAATTGATGAAGGTATTTAATAGTTGGACACACGGTGATCAGTCAGCAGGAGTATATAATGAGCGTGTTAGTGCAGAAATCACATGCTTATGCTAAGAATTCTTTTAAAATTCTTTCCACCCTGGAACCTCATGAGCATTTGCAATTGGAAAACCATTGACTGAATATTTATAAGCCGCTTAGATCAGAATGTTTTTAAATGGCACATAACAATAAAAGACATCATATAAATATTACACAAAATCATTATGTTGTCTACGAAACAGCATTGGCCTGAAAATAGAAGTTGGTGCAACACATTGAATTTCAGAAAGAGGAGTATTTCACAATGTTAAATGCTCTGCTCTCAGTAGCTACCCTCACTTTTCGTTCTCTATATTTCGTTTGAAATGTAATGACCCATTAAAGGCCTTCAAAATTTGCCCACAATTGCCTTGTTGATTAGTTCAATGAAAGGCATTGCCACAGTGTGGATTTTTGATTTTTTTTTTTAAATGTCCACTTTGATTACTTTTGTCTTTTTCATGTTTTAGTTTTTGCAAATGTTTAGCGGATTGTACTCCTGATGGGCATTTATCTGTGGAGTTTCTCCATGTGATACAAACGACATCTTAGCCAACACTTTTTGATGTGCTGATTCTCTACTTCTACCTTGTGACCTCCATCTCAGCTTCCAGTGAAACTAAAATTCATGTTTCTTCAAGTATTTGAATCTTTTTTTCTTCCTCTCCCTCCACAATACTACCAGGTCTCAACTGCCTTTGAAACTGGTATAATAGGTGGGAAGACCATTCCCAGGAGGAAATTCAAACACATACAAGTAAAAGAAATGGAGTAGATAATTACTTTGGTTGCTCACTAGCATTATCTCTTCTGGTAGCACAGTTCTGGAACTGGGCCTTGTTAATTAACTGTCATGGCAGAGTTCTCAGGGAATGGTGAGATATTATTTGGCCTGGTTACATTCAAGCACTACATAAATAACACACACTACTGACAATAATGTTTGTGAGTTCAGATTCATTGACAGATGCAGTAATAATACCAATGAGGTAACACATAATCAATGAAATCTCCCCTCCTCCTCTTCATGTGATTGTTATGCAGATGTCTAACTGTACAGCCACTTCAGTGGTTTCAATTAACAAGATAGTGTTCTGTTCTAGATCATTCATTTCCAAATTTAGTAGGACCCGCTTTGTTTTTGCTAATCTAAATTCCATATTCACGTTTTGACCTAAATCGAATGTTATACTCGTTAGAACAGAGCTACTGAATTAATGGGAACTTGAGAAGTCAACATCTATGTAAGGTCCATTAGTTCAATGGGTCTACCTTATTTCAGATTAAAAAATGAATTTAGTCTGTCATTTCCAATGGGCACTGAGACATTTCCTGCTGGTAATAAGGTACTTTACCAGTCCCCAGTTCACAAAGATAGTTGCTAGGAAGATTTTATTGTACTGTAGAGGCAAAACACACCACTTAGAATGGGTAAGGTTATGTTATCTGATACAGACTACTGCTGCTCCCTTCACAATATGTGCAGTTATTCCTTTAAAGCATACATATTTCTGTGTTTTGCTATGAGGTACAAAAAGTAACTAAAACATATGCTTTTAAAATATACATGTTTATTCATTTCACCCTGAGCATACCCAAGTGCAAGCATTTGAAACTTCCTGAAAGACTTGTTCTTCGAGCAAAGTGAAATGCCATTTACAACAAGAGTGATATTCTCATGTTCAGAATTGCTCTCCTCCCAGCAAATCTTCATATGAGTTTTGTTACCCCAGGAAATATAACTTTCAGTACCTCATATGACATAGCCTGCATCTGCCCCTGGAATCCCCAGGCAAGCAGAGTAGCCAGACAGACAAACTGACAAACCTATAGCATGAAATACAGGAAGGCAGGAGCTAAGATCTGTCATTTAGTACTTCAAGATCTAATTGGGTAATGGTATTAGCATCATTTTTAAAATCATCACTTATTATCAGTTGATCATTTATTTCATGCTTGTCAGCCTTCATGCTTAATTCTTAAAGACTGGGTTCTTTCAATGATAATAGCCTCTCATCTTTTACTTTGTTTTACTCGCCATGGGTTCTTGAACACAGAAGAGGAGGAACACTTAGTCCCACTCCTTTTTCCTGATGTGGAAAAGAACATGTCCAAAGAGAACATTCTACCTGGGTAAAAACTCTGCACCTATGTAAGATACCTAGGATCCATTCACACTACAGAACTGTAGTACTACGGTTCCGCTTTAACTGTCATGGCTATATTCTGTGAAATTGTTGTGGCTTGGCCAGAGGGCACCAGAGTTGTTCACTTCACTGGCTGGGGACTCTAAAGGCCCTTCCCCAAACATCAAGGTCCAACATTCCAATGGCAAGTTCCCATGGCAGTCGACATGGAATAATAGCACTATAGTTCTGTAGTGTGAATGGTCTTGGATTTCAAGAGTAATTCCCACGGTTTTGTTACCATCGTGCAAGAAGCAGTTGGTTTTGTTCTTCTATTACAACAATATTAAAGGAATTCCAGCTCTTAAATGTAAATTATAGAGCTGTCTCATTGTTATACTCTTCCTCCTGTGTTCTTACTCTTAGCCTCTGTTGGAGTTGCAATGTACACTCTATTTACTTGGAAGTAGCTCCATTAAACCAAATGGATGACTAGGCCACACATAGCAATGTAAATAGCTTTGAAAAGCACACTTGCCAGAAAAAGAGCTTTAACATAATCACAGGAAAGTGCATTTATGTGTCACAAGTCAATTTGTAAAGCCATAATAATGTGTTTCCATTGAATGACAAAATGAGAACTCTCTTCCTTTCTATGTACCATAACTCTTAGAAAAACACTATAAGAATTGGCAGTCTTCCTAGAAATTTTCAGAAACTCAGACATAGAATGTGTGCTATGAATTGGGGTGAACTCCAGCAGAAGCCCCAGATCTCTTGATTCCCACTTATACCTTTAGAAATACATTTTAGTGGGATTCATATATCCTTATTATGGTTTGCTGTACCTTTTCATAGTCTTCTCTTTTAAAAAAAGGTTGTAGGTTGTAAAAATATGTATAAATCACCACAATTTCCTTTATCTCTAAAATGAGTTAATTACATTTTTCCTAATGATTTCTTCCTTGAGTC
Organism: Ctenosaura bakeri; assembly: GCA_948474755.1. NCBI lineage: Eukaryota > Metazoa > Chordata > Lepidosauria > Squamata > Iguanidae > Ctenosaura > Ctenosaura bakeri. Next base: position 26,251 of record CAOLHI010004195.1, read on the forward strand.
AAGGATTGCATGGAAGTACTATCACACAATGAAGGTACAATAACGAGCTGCTCATCCATCATGTGAAAAGACTCACAGGAGCTTGGAGATCTTAATGAGAGAAAGGTCATGAATTCTGGAGAAGACCAGGTTACACTAGGCCATGGAGAACTGTTCAGGCGAGGGTGAAGAAGCTGCTTCCTTTACAGCAGGCTTCCAATGCCATATATGCATCTTTTCTGAGTTCTCTGGCTTTTGGGGAAAAAAATTGTAACCCTGGAAATCCTTAAAATGTCACAGTTCTCTTCTAAAAGAAAGTAAACTCTCACCATACTTTGTTTAGCCACAAACTATTTTAGAAGAAACAAACTTTAAAATTCAACCACTATCAGTTTTGCCAGAGCAAGTTAGTGAGGCCCATGAAGGGTCCAGGGATATGGAGAATAGCCCCCAAGAATCACTCAAAGCAGAGTCTATTGAGTGAAATCCACAGGTGCTGAGTACAAGGATGTTTAATCACCAGGAGTGATGATATCTGATTAAGGCAATCATCTTATAAGTACTTATTTAGAATTATAGTCTCATTGAAATTCATTGGAGCGTTTACTTCTGAGCAGACCCACAAGGAATTGCACTGACCTATCCTCTGATCCTTCCTGTTCTTGAACTTTCATTTCAGGCTTCTTTCTAGGAATTCATCTCCTTGTGGAATATCCAAAAAGCCAGCTATGTACGGACTGCACCCCTTGGAGTCCCTCTCAGTCTGAACATTTTGACCTTTTTTTTCTGACACTGAAGGAAGGCATCTGGGTTTTCAGTGGCTCCTTGGTCATTTCAACTGGATGTGTTGACCTCAGTAGCAAAACTATCACTTATATGTTCTCCCACATTTGAATATTTCAGAGGTTTAAGTTCTTTCCAGCTTGTTTGTTAGTAATTCTGCAAATCTTGGCAAGTTTCTCAATGATGATGATGATGATGATGATGATGATGATGATGATGATGATTTATTTATTTATAGCACCCTTTACACCAAAGTGTGGAACAACAACATATACAATCAGGGACAAAGACATTAAAACAAAACAAAACAAAAATCCCACAAGATAAATGGCATGAAATCCTCAACACTCCACCAGTCACCACTCATCTCAGCACCTTAAACACATCTCAGTGACTTAAGGTGGAGAGTCAAAGGCCATTTCCACACTAAATTGTTCTAGTGCTATTATTCCACTTTCAGCATCATGTGGCATTCTGGGGTTTGTAGTTTACTGAGGCCAAAGAGCTCTCTGGCTGAGGATTCTAAAGGCCCCTCCCTAAACTGCAAACACCAGGATTTCACAGGATGTTGAAAGTGGAATAATAGCACTAGAACAGTGTAGTGCGGAAATGGCCAAAGATAAGTTCTTCAACCATTTGAAAAAACAGATGAGATCCTCCTCCAGCCAGAGGTCCAAAGAAAGACTGTTCCACAATGAAATAAAATGTGATGCTTCTTTATTTCCAATGAACGTATTTGATAGGTACAGCTGTTTGCAGCATAAAGAAGACTTTACTGTAACTGTGTGAACTATAAATGTTGAAGATGAGCAGTCTCAGGGGAAAAATGAGGAGATGCCCTATCACTGTGAAATGCACAGGGAATTAAATCCTGACTTTTAAGGCCTAGGCATTCAAAGTCCTTCATCTGAGTAGACAAACTGATCCATCAGCCAATCAATCAATCACTTTTTTATACCCCATGTTTTCCCCAAGACAGGGACTCAAGATGGCTTACAGATTAAAAGATTAAAAGAAATACAAATAAAACCACTTATAGCTTAGAACTGTTCAAGACATTAAAAGTGGAGTGTAAAGACAGAACAGCACATTAAAAGAGAAAGTCTTTACATGTAAAACAATCAGTTCCTGAATGTTGCTGAAATCAAAAAGTCTTCACCTGAAATTGAAAGGAAGGAGGGAGTTTTCCTTCCCCAATCTATCATTTTGAGTTTCTCCCACATTCCACTTAAAAAAAACAAAAAAACCTTCCAGTTATAAAAAGATATGACTAATTTAGGTACATTTTTATGTGAGTGAAATTATGTACATTTTTATCAGATCTTTATCTCGTTTTTCCCTATAGAAATAGAACTCATGAACAGGAATTCTCAGCCATCCTTATTCAAAAGTTTTAGCTATTCCTGTCATGGGAAGAACCATATTGTACCTCCTTGACTAGAGGTACGAAATCTAACTCTCTCATTTTCACTGAATTTCTCAACTTTTCACAAACACGCCATCCTGTTTTCCCCACATAGAAGTTCATGCCAACATTTGTGTACTAGTTCTCAAAACTATATCATGCTTTTGTGTACACTTTTATAATGGCTTGTGTACACAGATATTCATGTGCATTTCAGCACTAACAAAAAGGTTTGCAATCAACTTCCAAATTTTTATGTCATACTCATTGCAAAATGAAGGGATGGCTTTGTTTTTGAAAAAAATATAATTTTATTTACAATTTTTTAAGACATACATTAAGAATTACAGAAATTTAAAAAGAAGGTTAAAAAGATAAAAGATGAAAGATAAGATAAAAAAAGAAAAAAACTGAGATACAAGAAAATAAAAATTAAAAGTGCACAACAAAAATAATAAAAAGAAAAAGAACGGAAAAGGAGAAAGTGATTTCCAGTTCTCTTTTCAGTGGTTATATATGCATATAGTTATTCATACATCTTTCTCCAAACTTACAGTATATTCCTTTATTTCAATAACCTATTCTGTTTAATCACCGAAACCAAAAGTAACCAAGTCATTTCCTTCCTTCCTTCCTTCCTTCCCTCCCTCCCTCCCTCCCTCCCTCCTTCCTTCCTTCCTTTCTTTCTTGGTAAAAATTTTTTAAGGGGTTTCCAGTCTTTAAGAAATGTCACAAATGACCTCTCTCTAATCAAACCAGGCAATCTGTCCATTTCTACTATATCTGTCAATTTCAGTAACCATTCCTCCATAATGAGTATCTTTGAATTCTTCCATCTTTGCACATGCAGCAGTCTTGCTGCCATGATCATATCCTGAAGCAATCTTCCATGACCCTTTTCCAGCTGTACGTCCATCAGTTCCTAAAGAAAAAGTTCTGCTTTTATTTGAATATTAATCTTTGAAATCTTCTTCACTAATCTTTTTTAAGATTCCCTCTCACATGTTTACTATACATGTCCATTCATGTTGTTTATATTTCCAATATACATTAGAAACATGTTTATACATTCTAGACAATTTGTCTGATTGCCTATATTTTATAAACGTTCTGTTAGGGATCATAACATAATGTAAATTTCAATCCCTTTGTCCACATTTTTTTCCCATTGATGTATCTGTGTATTATAACCAAACTTCTTAGCCCACTTCGTCATACATTCTTTAACTTATTCCTCTTTCATTTCAAAATGCTATAAAATTTTTATACATTTTAGCTACTACGTGTGCATCATCTGTACACAGTTGCATTTCAAATTCTGGCTTATTTTGTTCAAAACTATAAATCTTTTTATCCATTTTCAATCTTTCCAATAATTGTAAACAAGAAAACAACTGAAAACTATATCCTTCTCCAAGTAAATACTCCCTTGATTTTATTTTATATTCTCCTTGAATAATCTCCAGGAGACCATCTTTCTTTACCTATTGTTTTTCTTCTATAAAAAGCTTCTTGTACCATAAAAGTATTTTCAACTTGGCCTTATATCTATTCCATATTGTCAATAAGGCTTGTCTTACAAAATGATTTTCACTTTATTGTACCCTAAATATCCATGTCATCCAAACTTCAGGTCATGCCTTTCCGACTCTAGGAATTTTTTATTTAGCAACATCACTCATTCTTTCATCCAAAACAAACAGAAGGCTGTGAAATACAATTTCATATCAGGTGAATCTACCCGTTTCCTTTGCATTTTGTAACATTGTATATTTAATCTGTGGGGGGTTTTCCCCTTGCCATACATACAAACTTCAATATGTCTTTTTGCCATTGCTTAAATGGTATATTTGAATAGAAATATTGTCTGAAGTAGGAACGTTATTCTAAGCAAAACATTAATTTTTACCACAGAAATCCTTCCCAGCCATGACAAATTTAGTTTCTCCCATCTTAACATGCCCTTCTTAATTTAATTCCACATCTTAACGTAATAATTTTGAAACAACATCGAATTCATATTTGTAATATCTAAGTATTATCTAAGTATTTAACTTTTTATCAATTTTGAAACCAGTTTTATCTGTCAATTCAAATTGATCTTCTATACTAACAATTTTCATCAACATCTTTGTCTCTTGAGCATTCATCTTAAAGCCTGCCAACACACAAAAATCTTTTAATTTTTCCATTGGTACTTCTACACTTTCCAAAGGGTTTTCCAGAATATCACGAGATCATCAGCAAATGCCCTTAACTTACAAATTTCTTTACTCCTAAGATCCTTTCATCTTGTCTTTTGTCTCTGTTCAGTAACTTGAGAATAAGATAAACAGAAGTGGAGACAACAGCCATCCTTGCCTTGTTCCCTTTTGAATGTCACAAAGAAATATTGCAATTGTTAATTGTCCATTAACTACTATTTGTACTCTCTGTGAAATATAGATAGATTTAACCTCTTTAATAAAATTATCTCTGAAATTCATATCTTCCAGAAATCTAAACAGAAAAGTCCACTTCACATTGTCAAAGGTGTTTTCTGAATCTGAGAAAATCAAAGCAGCTTGCTTCTTCCTTTCTGAGTATTGTTCTCTGAAAGACATCAGAAGACTAAAAAATAAGTGGATTTTCAAGGTGAGATGTGCTCCACTGCATTAACTGTCTTGAGAGATGTAAAATGGATACTCTGAAAATCCAACTAATTTATTTTCCATCACAACAGCATGCTACCACATTCATTTAAAAAAAAGCTCAAATATTTTACCTTTTCAAACTTTGGAAAGTCATTATCAAAAAGTGAATTGAACAAAAATCTCACCCATCCTGAAGTGGTAGGCAGGATCTCCTCTCCAAAGTCTGAGGTAGCAGTGTTTTCAAAATAATGGGAAGGAGATCAAGCATCACCATCCAAGGCAATGCTGGCACCAGATTACTGAGACATGAGATACAGGAACCACAATTCACAGCTTTCAGGACCTGAAGCCAGTTAAGGAGTGCTGGGTAGGCAGCAGCTTTGTTACCCAAAACATGGGTGACTCAGAGGTCCACCTGTGGTTCCAGTGCCTCCACAGAATGGTGTGGAACTATTGCTCAAAAAGGGAGGCTGGCAAAAGGGGAGGGGTAATCTTACAGAATCTTTCCACCTTTGTTTACCAGTACTAATGCAGGGGCACCAGTTGGAGATTAAAATAATGTTTTATTTGGGAAAATCACAATCCCGTGCAAGATTCTAGCAGTCTCACAACCACACAAGGTGAACCAAAGGAAAGAAAGGAAAAATTGGATGGTGATTACTTGGGATGAAGTGGGCAATATTTACCTATCCTGAAAAGAAGAGACAAAGTGATGTGGCTCAGACTAGAGGTCTGATGGTAGCAGAGGAATGAGAATCTGAGCAGCAGAGTGAAAACCCATGTCCAGTGTGCTATGAATTCTCTGTCTCAGAGCCAGGGTTTTAATACCCCGTTTTTGCCTTGAGGGGGAAGGTGTTAATGGCTCTCTGGCAGAACAAACAATGAGGTCCAGAACGGGCTAATCTTCTTAACATTAGATGACAAAGCATTGACGGGAATCATGATAGCTTCTTAATGTGTGGTCATAAAAAGGAAAAAGGGTGATGAGCATCGGTTGCTCTATTGAGACAGCTTTGTGTACTATCGTGTTTGAAGCTTGAGAGGATTATTGCAAGTTCATCAGCACTGGAGCTTCCTAACTCATTTGACCTGCTTGTTCCCTGAGGCTCCATCTGACAATTTTTGCATGTGTTCAGCTAGTGCTCTTTGCCAGCATGACTTTTCAGCCATAACAGTGTATGATTTATATTTAGTGCCAATTAAATAATGTTCATTGCCAATCATATCACATAATGGATTGGGGGTAACAGTTGCTTGCCCAATGCAAAGGCTGGCCTGATCACATGCCTGTTACTAGGATTCCCACATACTTGTTCTTCAGATTTGGATAATATAAGTGGCATATAATGCAAATGGGGGGGGGAGTCCATGAAGGTTTGTTTTGTTTTGTTTTTTTTGGCATAGGAGCCAATGTTTTGTGCAGAACATTTTTACAATTGCTTTACAGAGAAATCTCAAAATCAGTTTCATAGTGTGAAATACCAAAATTACAAAAATAAAAAATGCATCCAAAAGCCCACATGTATCTTTCAGAGGGAAGAGAATTGTTGTATGTCTTTGCATTTGAAAACATAAAGGTGAAGACATACATCCCTAGTAAGATCAGAGATCAAAGCACAATGCTGAGCTAGCACTGCTTGGACCTTAAAATATCCTGAACAATGTAACATTTAACTAAGTCACCCAAAGAAAAGTTAAGTAATTCTTGATTACAGATGGAAATAATATTTAAAAATATTCAAAAATGGTGAAAAAAGTTGTTTCTCAAATGTCAAACTTGAAGAAATGAATCTAAGACTGACAAGAATCTTTGCATTTTAGAACTTATTCAATGCAAAATTTGCAGAGATCTCCTTGGTCCAGGGCTTTTTCATCAGGGTTTCATGACATTCAAGAATAATGCTTTGTTCATCTAGTCAGAATAAAGAGACAGATACACAAAATGTATGGATAATTTAAAGAACTACTTTATTAACTATTTAATTCTGCTCTGTCATAGGGATGCTCTGTCTTAGGGATGCTTAAAGTGTGTGCTTTATCTTCTCTTCTCTTCAGCACATCAAAGACAAGCCACCTTAGGTCTAGAAGGAAGCTAATCAATCTAGACTGTACCCTGTTGACCTCTTTTCAGGAAGCTGAAATATCTTGACTCCCTCCACTTCCCCCCACCTTAAGCCCCCATCCCTAAAGGAGAAATCTATTCAAGACCAGTCCCAAAGGTTGTTCTCTTTCTTATTTCCAAGTCCAGTGACCCAATGGGGAAGTCCGGAGGACTCCTTTTCACTCTCCTTTGTGGGTGCTCACCAAGTTTTCACTTTCTACACTAACCTTCCATTACAACCCCAATGGTGATTTGAAGAACATCAACCAGAACACTGTTGGTGCATTACATTATCTGCTATGCTTTTTCCAGGGTAGTGCAGTGGTGTTAAGGAAAGGCATACATGATGCTTATAAAAGCATCCTTTTTCCTCAGTGCTTTACTTCCTTCACAGCTGCTGCACCCTCAGCAGAACTCTGGCTGTCAGATTACTTCAGGACTGTTAAGCTTTTGATAAGACCCTGTCTAAGCTGGCAAGGGGAAATACTGATTTATACTGGTATGTGTATATGTGTCTTTGAGTTGCCTGTTCATTTAGGGACCCCATGAATTCCATTGGATTTTCTTAGTCAAAGAATACTTAGAGGTGGTTTTGCCAGTTTCTTACTTTGAAATACAGTCTACAAACACCTGGTCTTCATTGGCAGTCACATCCAAGTACTAAGCAGGACTGACCCTACTTGGTTTCCAAGATCAGACAGGATCCAGTCTCTTTAGGGATCAAACAACTTGTGGTGCTTATTTGAGGATATATAGTGTTTGTTTCCCCATTGTTCGCCTGATTCTTTCCAATACATCAGAACCCTAGCAAAAAGCAACAAAAGTCTAATGACCAATTTCTTGTGGCTTATACAAAGCTTGAAAGGTGATGGTATTTTCCCCACAATTTGATCCCTGGTGAATAGTTCACTATTATGTGTCCACGCTTATAAAAGGAAACCCTCATTTTATTACACAACCAATTTTCAGTGAATAAAATTATAAAGTAGGTAATTACCAAATGTAATTCATGGCCCGCATAATTATGTAGCTGTCAAAGCAATGGTTGCAGTTGAAAATTGACTTCTCATTTATATGCAAGGAGTTTACACTGTTTCCTCTGGTGGACTCAGCTGGTTAATTGCCAACAGTTGAATATGCATGTAACGAGGAAATCCACAAACAGGGACAAGCTATAAATCTGTGTGTGGTTCAGCACACGCACACACGCACAGACATTTGGGTTGGAAGGAATTTTGCTCCTGTAAATAGATTATCTCCTCAGAATGTGGAAGGTGTGCAAAATGAAAAGTAAAAAAATAAAATAAAATAAAAGGTGACTTGGTCTTTCCATCAAATCCAGTACCATCATTACATACCAATATTTTGGTTCAGGATTTGGAATTTTCCCTTTTACCCTTAAGCCTTTTTTTAAGACACATGGTGTATACTGAAAGGGGGAAAGCAATGGAAAAAATTAATACTACAATGGAAACGAAAATAGCCACCCAAATTTGATTCCTCTAAAGTCGAAGGCAATGAATCAGCCAAGCAATTTGTCCCTGTCTACAGTAACAGCAAATATGTTCAAATCCAGATTCACAGCAAGAGGATACTAGTGTCTCATAGTCCTTGAAAGAACAAATGCATTAGTTGTGTGTGCTTTATTCTGGGAGACAGAGTCCAAACTCATCTCCATAGAAATGAAATTCTAACCAGGCACCATAGATGTGGTGTATCACAATCCAGAATGGAGAGGTTCCCGGCTGACACTTTTTGAATAAGAAATCAAACCTCATCCCTAATTGAATGGTGAGGGGTAAGATTGTGTCAAAGTACTGATGCTGCTGACATGCCTTGTAAAAGGAGAAAGCTTGAAATTCCTTGTTACAGTTGGCTGTGATGAACAATCTTGAAAAAAAAGGTCATTGAATTTAGAAATGCAGACATATTATTCCCCAAATCATCAGCTCTCCTTGTTGTCAGGTTAAATCAGCAAGATGCTTGTAAGAGCAAATACAGAAAGAAGGTGGTGGAGAAGCGAGACCCATCATCTGGAATAATATATTTCCACATAAAAAGAATCTCTTTAGAATGCAGTTAAACTTTGACTGAGTGGGAAAGAACCCTTTTTTTCCTGAGTCTAACTAGAAATTGAGAGGCAAGGCTGCCACCTGGATGAAAAATTCTCATTGAGAATATAATTTCTAAGGAAGTTAGAAGCTAATATTTTCTCCCCAGGATTAAAGCAGAAATATATCTAGATTTCAAAGGCTGTTGCAGACAGGCAAAATTGTATTTTAGGACTTATATGCTAATTGCTTTTTTGGTTGTTATCTGCTGAAAGTGAGCACTTTTAGTCTTAAATATCATTTGATACACTGCTGGAATTGTGTTCTTGGTAATTATATTTGCATATATATCAGAGAAAGATGAAGGATACTTTTAAAACTTGCAAGGAAGGCCAATTCACACATTCACATATTCTGTCCACTTTGTGTTTTACCTGATAACCCTTCTGTGAGTGATTGGCCTAGATTTAAGCCAAGAAGTTTTAAATGGGGTATCTGAGTTGTTTACCAAAACTACAATTGTACAATGCCACTGCTCACCATATACAGTGCTGACAAAATAAAAATAAAAATATTTAAAAAGTGGCAGGGGACAAAGGCCATTTTTGACATCAGATAGTGTGGCCTATTTGGGACAAACAGTTGGGCAAGATGGAGATCTGCAGCACAGTGTGGTCATTTTGTTCTGCTCAATACTGAATTATTCTTTGCTCATGAATACTTGACCAATCTCTTACACAGCCACAACACATTGAACTCTTTCCAGCATATTTCAGTACCATTTGGGAGTCTGAAATTTTCCAGAACAAAGAAGAAATTATTACAAAAACCAGAGAGAGAAATGGAGGTCAACAGCCTGCCTGTCTACAAAAAGAACGTGTACTGTATATTTGCTAGATTTGTATTTCATCCCTTCTCCAAGGGCTGGAGGCCAGTGTGGTGATCTCATTTCTATCCCTACAAGAATCTGACAAGTAGGTTAAATGAGATAAAGTATCTATCCTAACATTGCTTCACAATGGAGACATGGACCATTTCCACACTACACTGTTATAGTGCTATTATTCCATTTTCAACATTCTGTGGAATCCCGGAGGTTGTGGTTTAGAGAGAGGCCTCTAGAATTCTCACCCAAAGAGCTCTTTGGCCTCAGTAAATTACAAACTCCAGGGTTCCACAGGATGTTGAAAGTGGAATAATAGCACTATAACAGTGTAGTGCAGAGAGGCCCACAATATGGAATCAGGTCACCTCATGTAAGTCTGCCTATTGACTAACCAGAGCTGGAGAACCTTCAGCCCTCCAGTTGTTTTAGACTTTCACTCCCAGAAGCACCAGCCAGCCTGGACAAGGAAAAGATTATAGAAACTGTAATCCAAAATAACCGGAGAGTTAAGGATTCCCCATTCCATCATTACGTTACACAAACTCTTCATTACGCTACATGTTCCATTAATGTGCCCGTAATTAATTAGTCTAATTTCAGAACAGAGGCTTATTGCAGAGACAAAAGTTCTGCAGAGGCTTGGAAGCTGTAGTGAAACACTAGGCCAGAATCTAACACTCCCCATTTTGGATAAGCCAGAGCTCTGCTCTGATTGTGGCAATTAAATCAGCAGAGCATCCTGGAGAGGGAGAAAATGGTAGATATTGGATATAGTTCTTCTGGGGAATTCTTTTCAAGGAAAACATTTCCCCTTGGCCACAAAGCAATAAAAATTCCCCATTAACAAACTGGGTAATCATTGTAGCTTGGTTTAAATGTCTCCAGTTCAATTTTAAGAGGGAATTGCACTAAACATGCCAAAAAATCTTTGAAAAGGGAGCAAAGCATATGAAAACTGGACCTTTCAACATATTACCATGTTGACTTTCTACTAGCAAGCATGTCCATATGGTGTGTGCAGGATTCAAAGTAAAATGTATATATTTAAAAAGAAAGCCTAGATGTTTACTCTTCCAGTAGCTCAGAATTGCCTTAATGACCTCATCAGCACTAGGCATCCTCTGGGAAATTAATAATCATACTTGGTTTAATGGCCCAGGCCAGTGAACTTTTCCAAGCAGTCATTTAATGTGCCTTGATTATTATTGCTTCATTACAGAATACAGGGGGAAATCTTTTAGTGTGCAAAATAAGCACTCCTTTGGTTCTTCCTTACCAACTTTAATATATCCTTATGGAAATGAACACTTCCAAATGGAGATTAAAGAAATCCATATCTAAAAGCTTATCAAGCTACTGGTGTTAGGAGCTACCTCTCTCAACATCATCAAATAACCTTCCACTCTCCTTTTAGCATTTTAAAGGTAAGATTTTGGTCATTTATTAGTTGAGAACCTGTGCTATAGTTGTGTAGCATGTTGTTGTGAGCCTGCAAGTCATTTCTGACTTATGGCAACCCTAAGGTGAACCTATCATGGAGTTTCCTAGGGCCAAGAGTGTGTGATGTGCCCAAGGTTACTCAGTAGGTTTCTATGCCAAGCAGGGAATTGAACCCTGGTCTCTAGGTTTGTATTTCAGTGCTCAAACCACTATACCATGCTGGCTCTCAAAGCAGCACAGCATCCCTGGGTGGGCTTGAACCACCAATGATTAATAGCTTTTGGCTAACAGCTGAACACTCTAACCCAAGGCTTTCCAAATGGCATGCCACGACACGTTAGTGTGTTACCTGAACTGTGTAGGTCACCTACAATCTGGAAATATATGTTATTATTTATATATCATATATTTTTAAAAATATATGAAAAGTTTTTATGAGATTTGTTGAATCTCCATACATTTTGTTATTACAATTTATGTATGCGTTTGTATCTGTTATAAGAGGTTAGTTTAACCTCTGGTTTGCTAATAAAACTGAATTACTGTGTCGTAAAATGATGCATGTCTAAAAAGTGTGCCACCAACATGAAAAGTTTGGAAAGCTCTGCTCTAACCAGTTGCATCATAAATCTCTGCATATGGAGTTACATACTGGTTATGTTGTACAATCATTGTGTTGAATGCAGTGCTATACAAGTGGTTGTACACCCAAATATGCAAACAAATTCACAAGCAAATGCTCATGTGTATCCCTTGCATCCGCTCCGTTGAATGTGGATGTTTTATATCCAAAATGTCCAACTGCTTCCATTGGGAACAACCAATGGTATTCCAGTCATCCCGTTCTATAAGGGTTTGCAGATATGATGTGTGATTTTGCCTCAGCTCATTCTAATTTATTTGTTTACATTCATTTCTGTTGTTATTTGCCATCAAGTTGGCTTTGACTTATGACTACACTATGATTGAGACCACTCCAGAGTCCTCGTCATCAAAAGTTCATCTCAGGTCTTGCAACCCAAGGCTATGGCCCTTTTCACATGCAGTTTCTTTTGCGAGAGGGCCCATTGAGCATTGTGTAAATGGGAGTGGCGGTCCGTATGACGCACTCCCATTTACGCGATGCTCAAGAGCTGGACGCAGAGTGGACATGCACCTTTTTATTTTCAGCTTTAAGCCGAAAATGGTGTACAGTCATGCAATTCTCCCAGGGCCCGCATGCACTTACCTGCTGTGAGGTGTGTTGGGAGCCGGGCTGGTCGCGCTTCCTGCCTCAGCGCTAGCCTACAATTCTCAGGTTGCGCTGCAGTAGGAAGGGGCGGGGCGCTCGCGCAACCAGGAAGCGCTGCAGAACTCAAGCAGCAGGGAAGCGGCAGCGTTCCTGTTGAGGCTTTTCGCATGAGACGCCCCCCCCCAGCCACGCAAACAGGTAACGTGCGAAAAGGGCCTATGACTTCTTTGACTAAGTCTATCCAACTGTAGTGAGATCCTACCCTTTTCATACTGTGTTCCACTCCCAATATTTTCATCTTTTCTAATGAGTCATTTAATCTTATATGTCCAAAATATGACAGTCTCAGTTTAGTCAGTTTGGCTTCGAGAGAATTCAGGCTTGATTTACTCTAAAACCCATTTATTGATCAGCTTGACTGTCCATAGTATCTATAGAACTCTTCTCTAGCACCACATTTCAAATGAGTTGCTTGTCTTCCTATCAACTTTCTTCACTGTCCAGCATTAAAAGCCACACACAGAAGTTGGAAATAGTCCAGCCTGGATGATTCTAGTTTTGATCCTTTTTATACTTGACAAACTTTATCTAGTTTCTTCATGGCTAACTTTCCAAGTGTTAGCCTTCTTCTAATCTCTTCACTTTTGTTGTGTGCCTTCAAGTCATTTCTGACTTATAGAGATGCTAAGGCAAACTTATTACAGAGCTTTCTTGGTAAGATAGATTCAGAGGAGGTTTGCCTTTGCCTTCCTCTAAGGTTGAAAGAATGTGGCTTGCTCAAAGTCACCCAGCAGGTTTCTTTGGCCAAGAACACTAGTCTCCTAGGGCTTAATACTCAAACCACTACGCAGTACTGGCTCCCTCATTTCTTGACAGCCGCCTCCTTTTTGATTAATAATTGAGCTGAAATATATCTTCATCATCCACTTTAAACATTCACTTACTCAGAGCTTTCCAAACTTTTCATGTTGGTGACACACTTTTTAGACATGCATCATTTTATGACACAGTAACTCAGTAACTTGGTAAGTGGAGGCAGCCGCTGTACCTGATCTTGGGCCACTGCCCTAGCTGGGGTCTTCCTCAGTCTGGGGCAGCAGCAGCAGGAGAAGCAGCGCCTCCACCTAGACCTGTCCCCCTGCCACTATCCTCAGCAAGGTCTTCCCTGGCCCTGGGTGGTGGTGGCTAAAGAGGTAGCCCCTCCAGCTGGACCTTCCCCCCAACACACATACACGCTGCAGCTGACACACTCACGTGTTGCAACACACCATTTGGAAAGCTCAAACTTACATGATTCAAGTAGTTCAAAAGTCTGTAGATATAACCTCATTGAGGGGACTATAGAAAGGATATGAAAGGCATTAAATGAATACATAAACAGCTTGAACAATAAAGCCATATTGTATGCTTAAACTGCATACCATGTATACATATTTCAAGAAAAGTCTGCAGAAATTTATCTGATAAACTGCAATATTTTAGGTAGTGGCATGAATGGAAGGCTGGTGCATTTTTGAGAAGACACTGGAACAAAATGATTGACACTCATGGTAACTTCGACAGGATTAGACCGGGAGAAAAGGGAAGGTCAGGAAATTCTAGATCCTTTTATAGAATGCAAGATGTTCATTTTCTTCATTAAGGTGTGAAGAAGCCAAGCTTTAAAATCCATGCAATTTCTCCCCCCCCTTTTTTCAGCAGGATTTTTCTCATTAGTGAATGTTTATCTTTTCAAACACGAAGAATCTGAGATTTGTTACACAATGTTTTTGTTCCAGAAAATTGCTCATGGGGCAGAAGGTAACTCCTCTTCTCCCATTCCTTTTTGGTAAATTTGAATTGTCCTTCTGTTCCAGGAGCCTGAGCTACAATTATGGATCTTGCTTTAAAAAAATGTTTACTCCCCATCCTTTGGAAATTTGGAAGAAGTTGCTGGGGCTTGGATTAAGCCTCAACAGCCTCCCACTTCCCAGTTTCTTACTGCATTTGAGGAATGTTGTTTTGTTTTATTGAAAAATGATGCTAAAGCCCTCTGCCTCCCATTGAATCAGGGGACTGTGATATATTTCTTTTCCTTCCACTTACAGTGTAAAACATGAAGTGTCTTTTCTCATGCATTCGTTTTCAACCCTGTGACAATTCTGCACTTCACCATTCACAACGCATTTCCCTTCATTTTGTCATCTTTGTTGGCAGGGTTAGTTTGATCCAGACAATGATTAATTTAATATACTCAGTACTGCATAACTTGCACAAATTTGGACAGGCAATTTACAATCTTTAGTTACTGACTCTTCGAGTTCAAAACTGTTTTACATGTTCTGTCTTTGCATCACTGCTCTTGGAAAACACACGCACGCACACACCTGGAGTACCTTTCTGTATTTCTATCATGCTAGCACCTTCAATGAAGAAGAAAACATCAAATATTTACATCTCTCTCCACATTGCTGTTTTATTTCTACATGCCTGAGGAAATTGCTGATTTCTGATTAAATAGGACTGGATTCAGCATTTACCATTAATGAACAAGCATAACAAGATGGATTGATCAAATCTTGGTGTTGCAGTAGATAGAAAAGGGATGGAAATCTTCACCTGCTTTACTCCTGCAGGCAAGAACATTGGCCAGAATTCCATTGGGGACTTATATCTTTGAGTTAGAATCCATAGCATTCATATCCAGTAAGGGGTTGATGTTACACTACTATGTAGGGCAGCTGGCAAATTGACCCATGTGCATCAAGACACCAGCTATGGAGTGCCAATTTACATCAATAGAGTCCAATGCACATCGAGAGATTCTTGCTGGCATCCTGTTACACATCATCACAATCCACTAAAAGGCTTTCTTAGTGCCTCTGTTTCCATGTAAAGTTACATAATGTAGACTATGATAGAGGAATCTAGAAATACATACACACACACACACACACATTTTATTTATATATGTATATGTATATATATGTATGTATATATGTGTATAGTTTCTCCGCTTTTCATTGGAATGTACAATAAATGTTATTAATTGTCTGTGTGAGAAAGCACACTCTTATTTTAAAAAAAGCTCATGTTATAGTCCAATAGTGTGAATGAATTTTCCAATAAATAAATAAATATTCCAAAGAATTTCTGAACAGTTTTGGTGTCTATTCTCATTTCAGAACATTTTTTTTTTGTCTCAGGTGAACTCCATTCTTGGGGAACACACTGAAGATTTGGGTTTTAATTATAAACCCTTTTGCTCCTGTCTTTCCTAGCTACAGCTGCTGCCTTTTTCCTTTTGCTGCTGCTTTCATCTCAGCCAATGGAGACTGAGATCTTCTCCATAGCCCTCCAGTTCTAGTTGCTCTACAACTCTTATCAGCCCTAGTTAAGACAGCCAGTACTGGGGTAATTACAATCAAATAACATCTGGAGAACTTTATATTCTCTATCCATGGTATAAGTAGTCAACAAAATGTTCATACAGCAGTTTAGACCACCCTCTGTTTCAACATGATCTTGAGGTACATTCACAACTGATCTACAAGAACAGCTTGAATAATGTCTTGAATAACAGGATGAGTCTACATTACAGACTGTAAAACACACACTATACAAATTATAAATTAGCACAGTGTTCCACTGTTATTGCAACCCACAAGCTAGAAATACTGTATTTTTTTTTGTCATTTGAAACCTGTTCCTCACTGAACCCCCCCACCCCCATTACCTTATGTCCCTCACCGTATTCCACCTGCACTTGCTTTCTTTTATAAGCTGAAGCCAACAGTGGCAGGTTGTCGAAAAGAGGGGTAAACAAAGCAAAATTGACAAGCTAATTACTATTTCCAAATAATAGTTAATACATAAATTCTCCACATTTAAAAGCATTGAAAGCTATGGTCTTACATCTAGGAAGTAAGATTGGCTATAATCAGATAGGAGTAAGGGTAGAATCATTTTGTTTTCAGTCTCAGGAACCTCTGTTTCCAACACAGACACAGATATAAAAACATACCCACAGGCTGCAATAGCAAGGTGATAGCCCAGATCATCAGTTTAGCAGGAGAGAAAAAATGCATAGTGCCAACTGGTAACTCCCTTCCTTCCCAAGGAGTATTTGTGGCTGTCAGATTTGACAGCAATCATAATCTAGTAGCATACAAGAGACGCTTCCAAAATTATCCCCATCCAAATCTCTCCTAGAATTGGGAGATCTGGATGTTTATTGTTGAAGTGAAACAGATGAATCAGGAACTCTCCCTTGTTTTGTTTTTTTATTTATTTACTAGCAAACTGCCTGGCTTCACCTGCTTAAAGAGCCAGTATTCTAACCTCATTTCATCTCGCTCACACACATACACACCCTCCCTCCCTCCCACCCTCATCTTTTCCTTTCATGCTGGCCTTCTGCTCCCTAGTACCAATCTCTCTGCACTAGCTTCACCGGGGTCAAAAACTTTGTTACTGCTGCCATGCTGTTTCTTTCCCTTCTACCTGAGTCTCTTTCTTTCTTGCCGGACTTTTCCTTCACCTTGGTGTTAGTGCACTCCTTCCACCTCGTGACGCTCATCCCTACCCTTGCCAGTCACCATGAGCTTCTCACTCTCTTTCCAGGTTGCCATATTGTAGTTCCCTAAATCAAGCCAGCCACATTTGCATATTATGCAAATTATTTTGCTAATTCTATAAATGGTGGGTCTTGAAGGAGGCTGACTGGCAGGCACTAATTTTCCACTTAGAAGCATGGCTTTACAAAGTTGCTTTACAGACAGAAAACAGAAGGTTTAGTTTCTGAATATCTTTTGCATGTAATACAGGGGAGTTGCAGCCTAATATATTTTGTGCACTCCCATGATCCCTTTTCTTTACCACCTATGACCACCTTCTTTCCTCACATTGCTCATGTGCCCTTTTTGGGTACAAGTGATATATGTATTCAACAGGTATTCCCTGAATATGGAGATTCCACAAAGGTTTAAGTTTTTGTTTCTGGCATTTAAAAATCACACAGCTATCCCTATACTCAGTATCATAATCTTTATTTGTATGCTGGTTTTTTCACAGTACCAAAGTGGCTTCTGGTAACATCCAAAGTTGCATAATACAGAACAAGAGCATTTCCACATAATTCAGTAAGAATTAAAACTCAGTGCCCTTTCACACTACACCGTTATAGTGCTATTATTCCACTTTCTACATCCTGTGGAATTCTGGGGTTTGTAGTTTCCTGAGGCCAAAGAGCTTTCTGGCCGAGAAGTCTAAATGCCCCTCCCTAAACTGCAAATCCCAGGAGTTCATAGGATGTTGAGTGGAATAATAGCACTATAACAGTGTCATGCAGAAAGGCCCTTAGACTTTACAAAGTCACACAGTACACTAAACATTTTACAATAATCAACATGCACTGAGATTAAACCAACCCTCTAGTGATTAATGCTAAGTTTAATAGAAAAAGAAATACAGTAGAGTCCCGGTTATCTGACCTGCGGTTATCCGACGCTCCGGATTAACTGACGTCGCGACTGCCTGGGGGCATGGCTGCAGGCATTTCAGCGCCCCCAGACACGCCCCTACACATCCCCAAAATGGCGGCTGCCACGGGGCTCCGTGTCATCTGACATTTCAGTTATCCGACCCTGCGCCCGCCAGTTTAGGTCGGATAACCAGGACTCTACTGTACAGAGAGAAAGAGAGAAAGAGAGAAAGAGAAAGCTTCAAATGGCAAATCCTATAGAAATGGATGCAGTCAGGATTAGTGAGTTAAGGTGGGAAGAATGCTTCCGATGCTGAAAACATACGTTTAAAATACTAAAATTATTGATTACGCATTGTGAAGATAGGTAAAACATCACAAAATAGGAGGACTGATGTTGTCCCCCCCATGCTGTTTCCAGATTAGGTGAACAGAAGGAAATGGAAGCATGAGTATGAGAGTGAACAGTCTCTATGGTAGCTGCAAGGGTGGGGTGGACTTCTGTGTCTCCCAGGAGAGATGGGCACAATAGCTGATGCTATATGATATTGTGGTAAACTGGGAATGTTTGGGTTACCAGTGGCTATGCTAGAGGCACCTTTGGAGTGAAAGGAAAGTCCTTAACTTGCACTCTGGGTTATGAGAATCAGGTATGGAGAGAAGAATGACATTTGATGTCAGTCCAGCATGGCCCACTCTCACTTAGGGGTCTAGCCTGGGAGAGTCTTCCTTGTCAAATCAGCCAGCCAGCCAATGTTAGACCATAGGATTAGCAGAGGAGATCATGACCGGGTTGATTTCCCATGTATACCTGAGAAAGTGAACAGGAGGGACCTCTGGCATCATCTGATTTCCATGCTAGCTAGGCTTCACTAAAGAATCTGGGCAAGGTTAATAAAATGTGGCCCTTAGTTTATCTCATTTCTGTTGTTCTTCCACATTTGTTAGGGTTATGCGAACAAGACTCTTGCAAAACTGGAAAAATTGCAAATATCAAAATATTTGTGTCTGGGGGAAGGGGACCGAGGCATGGTAGAGAGGGAGAGCACCCAGGGTCCAAACTTGGTCAGGGAAAGGAGACGAGCCAGCATGGTAGTGCTATACTTCCTCTTTTGCCTATATCCTTCCTTGGCTGTGTGGGGGGGGGCATCTGGAGAAAGTTGGTGGTGCTGAGAAATTGGGCTGGCCAGACATCTGTTGGTGGAGGAGAAGGAAGATCAGAGGTGGGCTTTTAAAGGGCTGTATGGCCTGATTGGAGCCATTAAAAGGAAAGGTTCCTCTGGAAATGAAACAGCTGCAAGCAGAAGTTGGAGAAATTCACAAATAATCAAATCCATGAAAGTCAAATTGCAAAATTGGAGGGCTGACTATATAGAAGCATAGAGTTGGAAGAGAGACACCACAATGGCCATTGAGTCCAACCCACTGCCATACAGGAACACACACTAAAAGCATCCTGCCTACCTCTTTATTTTTGGGTGGGTGTACAATTTTGATGCGTAATTACACTAAATCTCTTTTTTGCAGCATTTTTTTTTAAATGAAGACATGCACATAAATATCATGTGGGTGAGGAGGATGCAAATGAACTGAAGGCTGAGACAGTCTCTGCATACAACACATCCTGAATTAAGTTTATAAATTCTTCCACTTAAATGATAATTCAGGAGGGGTGCAATGTAGGGCAAAGAGAACATACACAGTGACAACGCAACAGAGAGAGTTCTTTAAACCAGGAGTGAGCAAGTTCTGAAATCCCATTTCCCACCTCATCAAACCCTGAAAACCAGAAAAACAAAAGTAAAACATAAATTGCTGGAAGTTAACTTCTGTTTTCTAAAAATGATTTTTAAAAAATGTGTAAAAGGTATAAGCTGTCTCTGCAACTTAAAAAAAAGATGAATAAACAGTCATCACTGCCAGGGTTAGCAATTCACGTTTTCCCAACCACTTAGCCAAATATTTTTTCTGAGTTGGGTTCAGAGAATCTAGAAAATCTCAAGAGCTGCAAAGATAGCATTGAGGGCCATAAGCACCCTGTGACTTGTATGATTCCCCACCTCTATTCTAAACAATGACCACAAAAGTTGCAGGCCTCTACATGTTACCAAACTTCAGCTTCTATCAACTGCAGCTGGTATAGCCAGTGTTCAGGGATTATGAGAGTTCTCTGGGGGGCCACAGATTCCACAATCTTCAGTAAATCCTATTCCTGAAGTGAATTTGTCATGAGTGAAGATAGCCTTCCTGGGAAGATAAAATCAGATAAAATGAGATAAAATCAGATAAAATCCTTCAGATACTGTTTCTTCCACTGCTATATAACACTAGATTTCTGTTTCAATGTGAAAGTACCCATGGCTAAAAGACTTCCATACACATTTTCCCACCATGCAGAAATCTCATGAAAAGCTATCCTTAGAAAATGAAAGGAGAGCTATTATTTTCCATTTGGTCCCTGAATGATGAGTCGCTTTGCAATCCTTTCATTGGGCAGTGGGGGGGTGGAATCTGGCCTAATGTTGGGTTCTGAGAACTTGAAGCTGTGTCACTGCACAAGTTAATGCAGGAGGTCAAGTTTCTGCAAAAGAAATTAATTTGTATGGAATAGGCACCAAGTTTAATTCTCTGCCATTTCCTATTCAACTCAAGAGTGAAAATGAATCAAGAAGAAATGAACCTATCCCTGATGCAGCACTGAAAAGAAATCTAGCTGGTTTCATTGTGTAGTTGAGCCTGTGATGAATGAGGAAGCCTCTACATAATAAAATATGAGTGCTTCAAAATGAGATGAATGACAATTTCATACCTCCAAGACACCCTAGCACTTACCGAGACAATCAAACTTAGTTTTAACAGGAGTTGACTTTATTACTACATGGCATTTGTGAATGAAGTTTGAGAAAAGTTAATGGAAAACTCCATTACAATCAAGAGCCTTCTTATAATCACTGGTGATACTTGGCATGTCCAGGGCTGTATATTTTGAGAGTTAATTTCTGGACATGCCCACTCACCTTTCTCAAAACTCCAGCCACTTGAAAAATCTAACCATCTGGCAATGCTTTCTTGAGGCAAAGTCCCAGTCATCTCCATACTATGGACTGCCTTACTCTGAGCATGTTACCATATTTGCATGTGATGTATGTGAAATCCTGACAGCAGAGGGAGGGAAAAAAGATGTACAGAAGCATGGAGTGCATTTCCGAAGTGGCAATGGAAGGAGCAATATACAATGTTTCATCTCTGTTTGGAAAACAATTGACTTTTTCACGTGAATGTTCCCACCCTAAACATACTTTATTAAAAAAAAAAAAAAAGTGCTGATTTAGGACTGCAGTTTTATATTTTCCAGCTGTATTTTGCCATGTCCTGTTGTGTTTTTTGAGACAGCCCTCTGTTTATGGCCTAAGCCTTTTGCCGATTTGTCCATACTGTTCTGGTGTGGCAAACTATCCACTGTTCATGTTGTTAACTGCCTTTCATTCAGGAATCCAAGGATAATGGTGCTACTAAGAATGATCACTCTCCCTTGCTTGTGTTATCACATATGGTTCAGGGCTAGACACATTAGAGTTTTAAAAATGAGGTGGCTGATTGTCACATAATTAGATGGAGAGCTCTGGGAGACTGAAGAATTGAGACAGAGAGGGCCACCTTGCCCTTCTTAATACCTTCAGTCTGGGCTTCCTATGACAAAGCAGTTAGGGAACTCTTTGCTTTTAGAGAAGTGAAAGGATTCAGCAACACTGGTCAAGTTTCAGCTGTTTACCACCTCCAGTTCTGTGTCCGCTTACAGCATTTGGAAAATGTTGTTAGGACCATCAAAAGTAAGATTTCAGACTTGGCATTTTGTTCCAAAATACATGGGGGTGTGGACTCTTCATCTAATTTTAGAATGAGAAAAATGCTGTAAGCTGGACTCAAGAATGTCCTCCAAAAACTGATGCCTTGGTCCCCACATTGCCAGATATACTGGGTCTCAGTGGAAATATTTGTGCTCCTCAACCTTCAAAGCCTTGCCATTCCATGCTGTAGCTTTTACTTCTTTCTTTGGGGCATTTAGAATTGGTGGATTACTATGCTCTTCTAAATCCTGCATGTCAGACAGGGCAATACAGATGAGTGACATCTTTCTGTTTATGACATCAGTTTCAATTTGTTTAAGACATTCTAAGACAGATCAGAGAAGCAAGGGCATTCAGGTTAGGTTGGCACTTTCCAGTACGCAGGCTATATATCCTGTCTGGCCTTTGTTAGAGTATATGAAAGTTAGAGGATCAGTCTGCATTTTCTTTTTCATTCATACTGCTGGTCAGCCATTAACCAGGTACCAGTTTTGGGCAATGTCAAAGATGGATGTGAAAGAACCGAGTTTGGGAGAATAAGCATTTGGGACTCATTCTTTTTGTATGGGGCAGCCTAAATGGCATCTACAGTTGGAATTCCTGGACAACATAGGAAGGCTATTGTCAGCAGTGATCTGGTGGATTCCATTCCTAGATCTGACCTCTTGCAAATGCACTTAAGACTTGTTGAAGTAAGTCCATTTTGCTCTTGTTTCTTACAAGCTTCTAGAATGGTCAGGAGCAAGTTCAAGTCCTTTTTTGTGGACATAGCTCAATCTATTGGACCAACCACAGAGCACCAGCATCTGCTTATGGCACCCAGCTAGGACTGAATGGCTTTGCCTCCATTCAGTGGATTGGCAATCATGATATAAGATAGCATGGGCTCCTTTCCACTCTGTTCTAGCAGCAGTTTGAGTCCCCTTCCCCTCAAGTTTTGGTGTTTCATTTTAGGTGTAAACATCTGGGCTTAATCAAAGGAAAGGTCCTTAGCTTGCAAGTCAGAGCAGATTTTGAGAAAATCTGGTATTGCTGGCCAGGTATTCAGATTGTGTCATTGGTTATGTTGCTCTAAAGTTTCTGGTGACAGGAAACAGATGTCAAGGGATTAAAAAGGGCAATAAAGAAGGTATACTGTGACTTCTGGCTGCATTAGTGCAACCAAGGGTGCCATTATCCCAAATCCTTTTATTTTCTGGGGTTGAATTGTACATTGCTGATAGAGTTCATCTATCTGTATTTGGAAACAACTTATTTCTCTCTGATCTGCAAAGGAGTCTGTACGACTTCATCCTGAGCAGGTGTCGGAAAAGGGACTAAGTTCCTAGTCCATCTTCTGTAGTGGAAATTTGCAGGTGGTGGAGATGAGAGAGTACCCCTGGAAGGTCTTTGGAGAGATTGGCCAGGCCAGAGACCTGAACTCTAAAGCTATAGGGTCTATGTGGAGGTTATGGCAGGATCTTTATGATTAACCATCAGCAGCTGCCCAGAGTTGAGAGGCACTGAGAGAGGGTGTTTCTTGGAAGATCATCCTCCACACTTTATGGTGCGGCTGAGGAAGTGAAAGTGTTGCTTCACTACTTTTCCAAGGCTGGAAGTATTCACTTTAAACTAACAGGCTTTAGGCCTTTAGCTTGGGGTAGGTTGCCACTCTGCATCACTTCCTTCCTTCTGATCATTCTCATTGGATTCAATAAACTGTGGCCCTGGTTCTACCAAGCCTTTTTATCTGCCTTCTTATTTCCTGTCTTTCTCTACAAAAATATACACAATGAAATTTGCAAAAATGTTGGAAGGGAGTGTAGAAATACATTAAGGTTTCTTGTGAGGGGTAGTTTGGTTTTTTAATGCAAGCACATTTTTCACAAAAAAAAAAGTCAGAGAATGTGAAAATTCTCATGGTAGTTAGCAGTTTTCTCAGTCAGCTATGTAGTTACATGCTGTCTCATTGGGGATGAGGAAATGCATGAATATTCTTTACTTCCTTAGTTCATAACAACCCTGTGGAGAATCCACTGCAGTCTTAAAGTAGGATTGCCACCTTGTATGCTGAAAATTATCTTTGTATCTTGAGCTCCACAGAAAATGCAATGAGACAGAAAGCCACTTGCAGGCTTTCCCATTGGAAATCAGTTCGTGTTGTCTATTGCTTCATCCAGATCTGTTGTGAGAGATGTAAGGAGAGCGCAGTCAGGAAAAGCTGTCATTGCCTTGCCCCCAGCAGCATCAGGGGACTGAAAGACATGAGACTAATGACTGATATGCAAAGTGGTCACACTATCATGGCACACTAAGAAGAAAGGAAAGAAAATGCATGATAGTACTTTCTGCACTGGTTTTTTTTTCCCTTCTTGAAATTTTAAAGTGCACTGGTGGCCAGAAGATGACAGGAAAGAAAAATACTGTCCCTTAGGAGATCAGAAGACTCACATGCAAGTAAAACATACTTGAACACACACTGGAGTGGTTTCTACAATGTTCAGCACCTACCATCTCTCCACCTTTAGAAAGATATGCATTCTTGGCTGTCTCTAGTCATTTTCCTATCCAAATGGCTCAAAACTCTACATACTGGGCAAAAATAGGCCAATGGGCCACAATAACTCCACAGTGGATCTTCCACAATCCTGGCTCTGTGAACCCCATGTTTTTTTAAGAACAGGATTTGGCAATGAAACTTTATAACACTCTGTGGTGTTGCGTGACTTCACCCAGAAATTGTTGGGCCGAGCAGAGAAAGACAATGAATATCTTTATCACTCTGTATCTTTTCCCCCTCCTCCATTTTCTCTTTGGCTCCATCCCATCTTCCCATCCTAGTTGTGGAGGAATAGCCAGTAACCACATGAGAACTAAATAAGAAATGGAGTAGGGTAATGCCTTTGCGGCTTCCCCCTCCTTAATCTATGTTGTAGGGGGGAAAATTCTGGGATTCAAAGAATTGTGACACCTTTAGTTATACTGGCAAAAAGAGTGAGTAGGAGAGGCTGTCCTGGTGATCTTCATACTAGAGGGGAGTATACCTAACTTATCCCTCATTGCCAGCAAGCTTGAGAGGACTGGGGAAAGGGAACTGATGTTGCATCTCTAAAGCTTTTGCCCTACAAACACTGGCCAAAGAGTAGTGGGACTGATCAGCTGCATGGCTCTTCCTTTGCCTTCATATTGGGATGGCAATGAGGAAGACAGGTCTTCTATTTAACTGAGCAACCACCTGCAGCAATGGTGATGACACCCACATGAGGAGTCATGGAAGGTTCTCCCAGCATAACACTCAAGATTAAGGATAACCAGTAGGATAAGATGCATTGCGGATTTCAACTTGTTCCTCAACTTTGTATGATTAACTTAATAAATTTGTAGCCCCTATTAGACCAAATAATGAGCCAGTGTGGTGTAGTGGTTTAAGTCTTGTACTACAATCCTGGAGACCAGAGAATCACAAATGGGAATTGTGTGGCCCTTTCCGCATGGGCCTATTAAAACGGTGCAGAGCGACCTCCAACAGAGGTCTTCTGCACCATGGAGTGGACAGAGGCAGACTACTTTTCGTAATTCTGCACCTCAGTCCACTCTGGAGCGACCGGAACTGGTCACGCAGAGTTCTTTTTAAAAACCTCTTTTAAGAGGTTTTTAAAAAGTATGGAGCACGCGACCCCGTGTCACTCCATCCCGGCGCTCCGGTGCAGATTTGCAGGTGCGCACTAATGCGTGCCTGCAGATCTGCTGGGGGTGGACTTTCAGCTGGCGAGCTTCTCCACCAACTGGAAGCCGCCATTTTGGAGGCTGGAGCAGTGCGAAGCGATGAGCTTGCACTGCTCCTCATCCCGACGGACTTGCCTGGACCCACCAAAAAGCTGGTGAGTAGCGGCAGGGAGTATTTCCCTCGCCACATGCAGAAAGGGCCGTTGTGCGGAGAGGGTATAAAGTAAAGGTAGGCAGGCTGAGGAAGGCTTGCTTTGGCTAGCCCAGGGCACAGACGAGCCAGGCCTGATTCCTTTCTTCCCTCACTAGAGTAGCAGCACCCCTTTATATCTTAGTATCACCCCCTGGCTTCTTCCCCACATTTTATCACAACCTTGGTTTCCCTAAAACACACAACCTTTGTGAATAAAGGGTAAAGCTTATTAATGGTTACTCCAAAAAGGAATGGATAACCTATGATAGCGTGTTATTAAAAATAAAACTGAAGAAAATACTCTGTTGCAATATTTCTAGAAAAATAGAATGAAATCTTTATTAAAATAACCAACAAGGGAAAAGGTATTGTGGATTCAAAAATATTCAACCAAAATAACACTTTCTTAAAGATATTAAACTATTCCCTTCAAAACACCACAGTGTTCACCAACAGAACTTTCACACACACAACCCTTTGGCCCTACCAGGTTTACTGGACACTCTGATTTAAACATTTCTCTCTGAATCTCACTGAAGGAAGACAGATTCTAAATCATGCTCCCAATACATATACTTTCTGCTCTCTCATCCACAGCCCCTCCCTCTGGCCAAGGCTGGGTTCTTCTCAGTCAGAAAGCCAATCTGATTACATTACCCTCTGTTACTAGGGCTGCTTTGCTAGCCATACCCCCAGGATCTGTCACACAGGGGCCATTTCCACATGAGTCTGTTATGGCGTGATGATTCCACTTTCAACCTGCTATGGAATCCTGGGGTTTGCAGTTTCAGGAGGGGCCAAGTGGCCCCTCCTGAAACTGCAAACCCCAGGATTCCATAGGAGGTTGAAAGTGGAATCATCACACTATAACAGTCTCGTGTGGAAATGGCCAGTGTTCTATTTCTCATTTGGCCATGGAAACACACTGGGTGACCTTAGCTATGTCACACACTCTCGGCCCCAGAAAACCCCATGACAATGTTGCCATAGTCAAAAATGACTTGAAGGTGCACAATAACAAATTAACCCCAATATTTGTTTTCATATCGGGATTGCAGTGGTGTGGAGCAAACCTACCAGTAATCAAATTTTAATGATGGACAAACAAAGAAACAAACAAAATTAGTTTGATGTCATCAATGGGTGAAGTAAAATTGTTCCCAAACACATAACTTTAGAAGCATCTTTGTTCTACATGGCGCATGAAAGTTGTTGAACACCAGAGGGGGAAAAAACAGCAAAAATACATGGTAACATGCAGCTTTGAAAATACTTTCAGTATGGTGTGGTACTCAGCAATATGCTGAGATGGGCTTTATATTTACAGTGAACAATTAGAGGTCTCTAATTTTCATTACATCAATGTTTAATTAACCCATTGTTCCTTGTTTCTTTTGTCTTCGTATAATGAGCCAATTTAGTTAAAACATTCTGTACTCTTTCTTTTCTAATTCTTCTGTTTTAGCTACATTTTCTAATTTCCAGTTGTTTAGCAGCAATTGCTGCAGCACTCATACAAGACAGGATTCTTGATAGTTTGCAATTAAATGCTTTGGTTAGGTCAACAAACTTATTATATATTCTAAGTATCTTTGTGCTTCAGTAAATAGCATCTGTATTGGGCAATGTGAATGATAATAGTGGATCTCTCTAGCAGAGAAATCAAACTGACAAAGCAGAACCTAGGCCCTTTCCACACTAGGCAATTAGAATGGGGCAGTGCATCCTCGCAGGGAGGTTGTCTGCACCTTGGAGCAGACTAGGAGCGGACTACTTACTGGAGATCTGCACCTCAGTCCACTCCAAGACGACCCCAAATTGTCCTCCAGTGTGTTTTCTAAAGACCGGAAAAAGCAGGTCTTTATTTTCCTGGAACGCACCATTGCATTCCTGCTCCCTTGTGCAGATTCGCAGGCTCGCACCAATGAGAGCCTGCGATCTGTGGATGGCGGGCTTTAGGCATGGCAAGCTTCAGCGGTTGGTCAGGACCCACAACCAACCAGAAGCCACCATTTTGGAAGCTGGAAGCCACTATTTTGGAAGCTGAAAGCCACCATTTTGAAAGCCAGAAGCCGCCAGTTTGGAAGCCAGAACAATGTGGATCTACAGACCTCACACTGCTCCAATTCGCCCTGGACCAAGGAGGAGCCCTGCAGAAGGGCTTCAGGGACAGTCTGCATTGCTTCAGACCCCAGAAGAAGCGGGAGGTAATGGCACGGAGTGATTCCCTCGCCTCATGCGGAAAGGACCCTAGATAACAACCAGTTCCACATCCATAAATATATACATAGGATCTAGCTGAGAAAATAAATTAGTCTTCTTTGTAGGATATAGAAAAATAGCTTTCTTTACAATACTCCTCCATAATCAAACATATGGTCTAATACAGTAGAGAGAGGGAAGAAACAGAAAAAAAAATGACTATAGGTTAGAATGGTTCAGGAGGAAACTCAGTGTAAGAAAGCAAGCAAAGAGGAAGTCAGTAAGCATGCAAACTAGTACTGATTGCAGTACAGGCATGCAAAGCTTTCTCTTCCATGTGCCTATGCCCTTTTTTCAGTGCTTCAGGAATAGATTCTTTCCTCCCTCCACATTAGCCAAGGCCTCCCACAGCTTCCTTAACAACCTCTGAATCGCCGTCACAGCCATTCCTTACTTCATGGGAGCAAACAGGATCACATGGGCATTTCCCCCAAAGCCAGATGCAAAATAATGACATCGGTACTAAGCTTCCTCAGTATCTTCTGGATGTCTCTCAGTGTTCTTTTAATCATTTCGCATCTGCCTACGGAGGACATAGTCAGATGCTTCTGTGGTCCTTTCTGTTTCTCACAAAGCAAGGAATGGCCATGCTCAGGGGGAGCAGGGGTAGGTGGGCAGAAATCAGTAACTGTTTAGTAAGTTGGGGTGGTGGTATATGGCTCAGCCTAGCATAGGTTCACATAAGGACTGACTATGCTATGCAGAGCCATATAGGATTGCCACCTTACAATGAGACCATACTGATTTTACAATGAGGCAGATCTGCCATTAGAGGCAGAATATTCCTAGCTCATTCTTATACATCTTGCACATCAGATCACATATCTCCTTGTGCGGGGGAGCTCTGACTGGACTGTAAAGTGGTGGTAAATCCAGCTGCTACATCATGTATTTAGTTATGCAGATCAGGTTAACACACACTTGTCTTCTTCCTCTGTGGCCAGGACAGTGACACTTAGAAGGTAACGAATACTTACAAACTTTCTATTCTTCAGTGAGAAAGGACGTCCTGACAAATCTCATTGAAAAAATGGCCAGACCCTGCAATAATTTTTTTTTAAAGGTACTTCAGGACTTTTGGGGTTTTTTTAGCACTCATACAACAATAAAAAAAAGTTACAGAAAACTTTTCTGCACAAAATGTGTGTGGGGGGAGGGTTGCACTAAAGTTTTCTTTCTCATGTTTTTTTTTTTTTTGCCAAAAATTTGCAAAGTTATTAAAATGCACAAAAATTCTCATAATCTTAACCTAAATGGAATTTTTATTTTATTTTTATTTTTATTTTTGAAATGATGTCCTTCCAGCGGGAATGGGGGAAAAAACCCAGAGATTTGCATCCCTATTTGGAAGCTGTGGGTAGAGACCTTCAGCAGTAGTATGGTGCAGAGGTGCTGTTTTTTCTCATATTACTATGAAGTTGATAAATTAAGGTTATTACTATTAGCCTATTTTTCAGAAGAGACAGTGAATACCACAAGGTCATCTTCCCCACACTTGGTAATAAAAATACAATTACATAAAATGAAATTTTAAGCTCTTTCAAGACACCCCAAATCTGTTGCCTAAGCCAGCTGCCTTGCTCTAACCAATGATAGCATTTGTCCCAAGGTGAATGATCTCATCCTCACTTTCTCCCTCGGGTAATCTAATTACATAGGGGAAGTCAACTTCTGAAGTGGGCTAATGTATGTTGGGAAATGAGAATGCTAGTAGTGGATCTTTCAAGCATAATAATCAATTAGAAAGTCAGAAGCTGAATAATAACCAGTCCCACACCTACCCCACATCCCACACAGAGAGGATCTAACAGAGAAACAAATGACTGTAGCCATCTTTGTAAGATATATAAAAGTAGTCTTACTTACAAATTACTTGTGCATAATCAAATACATGGTCTAACAGAGGGGGGAGAGAGAAGAAAAACCTGGCTGAAGGTTAGAATGATCCATTAACAATGTAGGAGTGAGAAAGCAAAGAAATTGGGAGTCTACAACCATACAAACCAGCAATCAGTGAACACATTCTGGGCATGCTGGCCCTGCAGAAAAATACAATAAAATGCATAATCTACAATGCAGCAATACCTTTATTGGGCCAACTCCAAAGTATAAAATATATCATATAATCTTTTAAAGCTTTATTGGTTTCTTCATCAGGCAAAGATGTTGAAAATCATACAAGACAAGAAAAGTGACAATGTTAGAATCACAGGCTTAAGTTTTGTCTCAGCTATTACTCTGTTGTCAGTTAACATGGTATTGAGAGATTTCTTGGCCATGTGAGGGGCATGGACAAAGTGCAGCAAAAGTCAGGCAGTAAAGTTTCAACTTCATTAGCAGCAGAATACTACCTTCCTTTGAGATCTGGCTGTACTCGTCTGTGTGAATCTAACTGCTTTGCTAGGCAGAGAACATTGAATCCTTCAAGGAGTTTCTATACTGTTACATCTGGATAAATTTGTAGGTACTGTATAGGTAAAACTTGCCAACTGTATTTCAATGAAAGAGTTTTACGTTTGTTGGAGATAAAAACTTCAAAGGGTTAAGTCCCAGTCATTTGATTCCCGCTTGCTTTAAGTTTCCCCTGTTGTGGCTAAACCAAGTATCTTCAAATCCAGGAAATAGATTCAGGGATTTTTATTTTTGCTGTCTGGTCAACATGGCTACCACTGGATAGAGTCTAGACTCATCAGAAAGAGCTCAAAATAAATTTTTACATAAGGTTCTGTCATTATTTTATATCTACCAAATTAGAATTAGTTCAGGTGGAACTGAGTGAAGCCCTTAGGTTAGCTCTGCTAATATTTATTATTTTTAAGCAGCTTTTAGAATTTATTTTGTTGGTATTGGAAGACCTGAGACATGGGCACAAACCCATGGAAGCAAAAGATGCAGCTGGTTACCATGAGTTTGGGATTTTCTACCTCTTTCCTTTTAGCTCAAGGATATGCGAGAGCAAAACAAATCCTAGTGAAAAGGCTCAAGAATACAGAGATGTAATCTCAGATAGCTGGGACTAAGATTTGCCAGTCTAATACTTTTTATGCCTCTTTCATTCCTCCATATTTTTCACTTCTAAAGCACCTGATAGATTGGCCAAATATCAAGATGAGAATAATGTTTACTTGGGCAAGATTAAATGCTCTCTCTTTGCTAGATTGGATCGGTTGGCAAAATGAGACACCTAAACAGGATAGAGTATGCAGTTGTGACTCTCTATCTTTTACTCATGTGCTCCTCGTTTGTTTTAGCTACAGTGATCTTAGAAATAAATGTATCCACCCACTGTTAAAATCAATCAGTGGAAGGTCATATTCTGTGCATGTTTGTTTTCTGCTGCCTAATGTTGATAGATATGTATCTTTCAGAATATCTTTGCTGCTGCTTAATGCAAGGCTTAAAAGCTGTGTAGAAAATTACCCAAATTACCCAAATTCTGATTGTCCATGGGAAAAGTTGTAGAGTTCTAAATTTTATAAGGCTGTAATGAATTATTTTTTTGAGTTTTAACTAGGAATAATGGTGAATTATTAAAGTACAATAAATTTCTGTTCTGTAGTACGCCAATCATGGAAGTATGTCAGAGCCCAGAATTAACTAGTTACAAATAATGACTCATAGTTAATGTTACTTGTAATTACTGTATATAACAGTACTCTAATTACTGTACATTACAGTACCGATCCCCTCTACTCTCTTGGCACTCCTTCGAGGGGAAGCACCATGTTCCCATCCAGGCATTCAAAAGGGCCAGAAGCAGCACTGCAGATAGAGAGTAGAGGAGGTTGGTGCCTCTCCTAAATTCTCCAGGATGGATTAACCTCTCACCTTTTGCCACTCTACTCAGAGAAGGGGATAGTTCTTTTTTGATATATAAGAGTTAATACTGTATCTTAACTTTTATCAAAAAAGGAGCTATCCCTTTTTCTGAGTAGGGTGGCAAAAGCCCTCTTTTAATGCTTGGGTAGGAAAACAGTGGTGCCAAGGGTGGCTGGTCTCCTGAGGCAGTGCTGGTGCTTTCCCATATCTGCAAAATGACCCTCGACTTGTCCATGGGTCATATCAAAATCCATCATTTCACTCCAAAACCTGCCCTCAACTTATACATGAGGTCGATTTATACCTAATTATGGACGGTAGTTGCTTTTCCAGTGATGAGCATTATGACCGTCACTTAATGAGACTTCATTTCACTATGTGTGCAAAATAGCTGTAATATCGCTGTAATTTTTAATCACTTTTATAGTCGCAGGGATAGCATCTCAACAAACAGTGAGTGAGGGATGTCACATGATTCAAAGGCTAGACTGCAAGAGTAATGACAAGCTGATTAGACAGACTACTGTGTCGCTTATCTTTTCATGAGCATACTTGATTACATATTTGCCACTAGATAGTTTGCATCAAACAGGGAAGACAAAACTTCTCTGTTAACTTCAGATAAGATTCAGATGGAAATATGTTATATCAACAAACCCAATCTAGATAAGTACAATTTCAATGAACTAGCTTGGCCCCATATATACCCTACTGGAGGGACATAATGATTGGAAGTCACAGAGTTCATATTCACATGATTTTCCTGGGTTCCAATAAAGAATTCTAGATCATTATCATCAATTGTGATTTCTTTCACAATGGCTGTGGTTAGTTGTTATATATTATAGCTAAACAGAGCAGCTATGCAGGTGGAGAAAGCATAAATCAAGACTTCCCCTCTTTAAATTCACTGGGTTATCCTACCTTTCTATCTATAGCTTTGAGGAATGGGTCATCAGAGATTGTATCTGTAATTAATGCAACTAATTCTTGCCCTGACCTACTTTTCTGCTGAGAGTCAGCCATTCCTGAGACTTTTCCTGAGAGACTCAAATATATAAGCCATCCAAATCTCTAGTAATGCCAGTATATATCTCAGCTGCAAGATTTAAGATTTGGCTCAATGTAAAAAGCTCCAAGTCCTTTAGCTCCTCACCTGTAATGATTTAATCATTCCCATTGTATTGAAGGATCTTTCTTTAAATTCCTCCAAGGTTCATTCTCTTAAGAGATATTTCTTAACAGTGCTAGATATATTAATTATGAAATAACAAGTGAACTGCTCAGCTTGCTAATAAGCAGTTGCAGTGGAAAGTGGAGAAATGGGTCTAGGAGTAGATGGTCAAATTGCTCCCTGAGTTAACAACTTACAAAAGCTACTTTTCTGGACTATAGCTCTGAGGATCTCCCAGACAGCAAAGCCAGTGGCCATACTGACTAGGAAATTCTGGAAGTGGTAGTCCAAGGCCTAAAACCAATTGAAAGTACCAAGCAGAGGAAATTGATTGAATTAGTGGACCTCTCATAAATGTTGACTTGCTAACTTCCCATTGATCCAACTCTAGTTGGGAGAGAAAAAACAGGATTTATTTTGCCAAAAGGAAATCATCCAAAATCTTGTTTAAACATGATCGTCAAAATCAATCCTTTTGAAAATGAGAAACTCAAAACAGTCACCTTTCAAAATCTATCATACTAAAGAAGGACCAGAGAAAATTTAAGAAACTAATTCAGTTCTGTTCAGCAACTAAGTCTGAACAGGATATATTAAGATGGGATAATAAGGCCTTCCAAAGAGGTGCAAGTTCAGGCTCACTCTGAGAAAGAATGGCCCAGAGACATACAGCAGGAAAAGAAACAGCATGAATGAAATCACCTGCAAAGAAACTCAACAATCCAGAGAGATTCAATCAGCAGAATCTGTTGCAGTCTGTAACAGGTGGAGTCCCCCAGACAGCTGTATGTAAGCACACTCCTGAGATACTGAGTGCTGTATTTAAAGGCTGGTTTTGCCTGTTGTAATTCCAGCTTCCAAAACTACTGCCTGTTAGCTGACCTTCTTGACTTCCCTGACCCTTGCCATGTTTCCCAGACTTTCCATTAGTCTGGTCCATACTTTCCATTATGAAATGATAGGACAATTTTCCATTTATCTGACCTTGACCTGTGTTTTTTGACAATTCTTTTCCCTTATTCCTTCAAATAACAATGACCAGATCAACTCTTTATGCACTGACCGAGGCCTGATCCTGATTTGTTGCTCCATTGCATTGGTTGTTTGCTCAATGAGTTCTCTGGCTCTGTTGGGCACTTGTGGTACTAGAACAAGACTGGGGGGATGGTAGAAGAGATGCCCTATGCATTTGTGCCATGGGCTAAAGTTTTCCAGTCTCTACTTTACATGATGGGAACATAATAAACTAGACTAGTATCCTATTTCTGACCAGAGCTCAGACCATAGACTAAGGTTTCTGAGAACTGTACCACCCCTCCAATACATTTTAAACTCTGTTTCCAAAAGCAGCCAGTCAAATGCCATTGGGAAACCCATAAACAGGTCATGAAGGCAATGACTTTAACCATTAGCCTTTCCCACACACACCCAAAACTGCTATTCTGTAGCTTACTGCTTGCAACCATGAAAATGCCATTTCATTGTCATGGCTAGTGGCCACTGATAGAACTTCTATACATGTTCTTTGAAACATTCTTATTTGCTGGCACAGCCCCATTAGTCTGTTGCACCAAAAACAACTGTGTTTTGTAGCATCTTTTAAAAAAAGTTTTATTTGGCATAAACTTTCATGGAATGCAGCTGCTTGCCTCTAATGAATTGGGCTGCTGTCCACAAAAGTTTTTGTCAAATAAAACTCCAGAGTCTTTAAAGTGGCATAAGATCATTACATTTTTTATTGTCATTCATGGGGAAAAAATCCAGCTACATCAGAAACCACATATTCCTGAAAGATTATTCTGAATGGCCAGGATATAAATGAAAGGAAATTTTAGGAAAACTAAGAACACTGATTAACTGGGGCAGGCTGAGGTCAGAGAAAATCCAATTTGTCACGTACTACACTGCATGTACATGAGTGATTTCTAAATTGATTGGAACAACTTAATTTAAAAGGCCAGGCAAAACAGTGGATAGCTCAATGGAAATCTTTCAATGAGTTTGTGTGCTCTCTGCACATACACTGTGCCCGAAAGCAAATGGAATTTGACAACACAAAACAAAAGGAGTGGAATTGAAAACACTAGGTGAAACTAACACAGGTTGCTTTCAAACCTTCTTGTCAAGCTGTGGGGAGTTCAAGTTTGCCATTCAAAATCAAATGCTCAGATTATTAAAAAAAAGAAAAAAGAAAAAAAGAGGGGACTGTAGTGTCCCCGAAAATCTATTTACAAAGGTACTGATTGAAAAAGAACCGCTAAGCAGGAAGCAGCCTAGAGAACACTCTAATGGGCACATCAAACTGCTGTAGAGAGCTAGTGCAGAGCACTGACATTTTTTTAGTCAGCTTCTCTATTCTGTTTCAGTATGCAGGGCTCTTCAAATAGTTATAAATAACTAGTTTCTTGTACTTAATTATTCTACCCAATGATGAATGCGTAATTAAATTATGATTGTAACTTGATTAGGAATAAGTTCATTTCTTTTGCAGTGGAATTTTCCCCTTGCTTTTATAATTGTAGGAGTATGGCCTCGCTAAATAATGGAGGCGGGATATCGCATGGTCCAAGTGCTGGCTCTTGCTGTGCTTTGTACCGTTGCCTTGTTCTATTGTGAGGGCAGTGGTGATGACAAAATGGATGGGAAATGGCTGTATCTGGTAACACAGACTGAGAGAATGTAACATTCTAGTTACTTCTTAGGTATATTTTAAAAATTCCAATTATAAGGGAAACTAATTAACGGGGGGTGGGTGGAGAACTGTAATTGTACCTAATAGTTTTAATTAACTTGGGGAGGGATTGATTTGAATCGGTTATTTGAATTACTGGGAGGAATGTTAATTTGGGAATGTAAAAGTGAATTTATTTAGAAGAGTTTAGAAGTACACAATTTAGTGCAGCATAAAAAGGGGAAACGAGTGGAAAAGAAGGAGCATTGTAGCATAACAGCATTTTTAAGACTATTTTAGCATGAGCTTTCATTGCTATCGAACTATTTTCACTGTTGGAGTATAATGCTGCAATAGCCACAGGTATTTAAGCATAGTACTATAGTTGTGGCACCAATATCTCTGTTCATACCACAGTTGTGGTACTATTATCTCTGTTCATACCTCTCCCACTGGATTGGAATTTGTGAATATCCTAATTCAGCTGTTTCTTTTCTAACCTTCTTTGATTTTTGTTTTGTTTTTCAAGAAGAACGACTTGTAAGTCAGACATTGTATGTCTAGGAGGCTTGACATGCTCTGAACTGGACAGAATTAACTGATTGGAAACTGAAATGTTTGCGAAACAAACTAGTGTGATGTGAGATGGGACACAAACTGAAAAATTAATTATGGGATATCAGTTGGCTCACCTCTGTGAGATTTATCTTATTGTAATTAGCTTGGGTTTTTTTTATTGTTCAACTTATAAATACAGGCATTGTTCAATTTATAAATACAGGCAATTTATAAACACAGGCATATGTATTTCAGAATATGCAAATATTGTACAATTGTGTATGCCCTTGAGACTGTGTGTTCCTGAGACTTTGGGGAGTTGCTGCTAGTTGTTGCTTAGAACACTGACCCGGATGGACTTATCTTCCAACAGTTTCTCTGATGTCTTCATTATATACTGATTTGGAAATAGAAACATAATCCACGTTGCCCAGGTTACTACAGCTTTAACATAGGGCATCTTACTGGACTGTGAAGGGTTGCTAAAAGATCTGTTTTGCAGTATCACTCAAGAAGGGATATGGGTAGTTGCAGAAAGCCACAGCTATGCAGGTTATTGCTGAAGATCAGGAAAAAGATTTTCAGCCTAGAAAAGGAACTGGATGACAGAACACATTGGTGAAGAATTGCCTTCCTCTGAAGGCTGTTACGGTAGCTAGAACAAGTGGCAGTTGTTGAGGGACAGTTACAGCTTAATGAATACTGTCGCCTTGATACTTAATAATCATAGGCATCTCTAATTTTACATTCTATAGCTCTGTGTCCTTGAATCCATACTAGGGCACATTTTTCTGTATCTAGTTTCAGCATAAACTTAGTTTCTTCTTCATTATCCAACTCCTCACCCACCCCTCCACTCAGTCTCTTCTCTTGGTACAATTTCTTCTGGAAATGCATAGTCCTGACATTGAGGTCATGAAGATAATTGTACATATTAAATGTACAGTTCCATGGTATTAAAATGTCCTGCTTGGAATATTTTTTTCTCCCCGACATCATGTCATACCCTGTTTCTCACATCTGCATCTTGGCAGATTGAATGGTGTGCAGTAATTGCTATGTGCTATGTAGATGGCTATAATTCAGATGTGCATTGGAGGAATCTTCTTTATATTAGTGGTCCTCCAAATAGACTTTTTTCCACTTCATGGATAATATTAATCACCTCAAAAGACATGTTCATAAAAAATGTATTCGCCACTTAAAACAGAGTCATTACATGTCTGAAGTTGATTGAAATATTGACCAGCTTCAAAATCTGACAGTTCTTTCCCTCCCCATAATCAAAATCCGATCTTTTAAATATTTATCTTTGAAAACTTTCCTTTTGAGGGAAATACTTTTCCTTTCCTTTTATTTAATATTAGGTAAATAAGGACGTGCAACCAGGGCTGAGTGAGCTCCAGTAGGTGCCATCTTCCCAGTCCCTGAACTCTCCCCTTCCCTCCACATGAAACAAGAAGTAATGAGAAGGTTGGTTCCTGCTTGGAAAAAAAACACTTTTGGTTTTGAAAAACGACAACAACAAATACATTAGCTGTGGAAAAAGGTTTGGGGGACACACTTTGCTTTAGGGGAGAATAGCTGTTCCTGCTTCTTCTGTCTCATTTTGACTTTCTCCCAACATTTTGGGTAGAGATTGATTGAGAGTCAGGATAGTGTAGTTAGACTATGACTCTGGAGACCAACGTTTGCTTCCTCACTCAGCCATGGAAACCCCCTGGGTGACCTTGGGTGCACCACACACACTCAGAACACTTTAGCCTCAGAAAACACTGTAGTAGGGTCACCTTAGGATCATGGTAAGCCAGAAATGACTTGAAGGCACACAACAGCAATCGAGGGATTGATTCAATCAAGGAAGCCATGCTCCTAAGTTCACAAAACATGAATAGGACAGTTGGTGAACAGGGATCTTGGAGTTAGTCTATTCCACTGTCCAACAGCTCTTGCTGGAAAAAAATTCTTTCCAATGTTTAGGTGGAATCTATTTTCTTGTAACTTGAATCCATTAGTCCATGATGTAGTCTCTGGAGCTTAAAGATAGCTACCATCTCACCTCTCAGTCTTCTCTTTTCCAAGCTCAACATACCCAGCTCCATGAGCCATTGCTCATAAGGTTTGGTTTCTAGACTTTTGATCATCTTGGTCACTCTTCTCTGAACACATATCCTCCTTGAAATGTGGTGCCCAGAGTTTCTCCATTTCTTTGTCATCCATCTCCTTCTTGTCCTTTTTCCTCTAACTCCCACAGTATCCTTGTCTCTTGTGGACTGTAAAAGGTACTTCTGCAAAGGGATCATCTGCTTCCTGTAGGAAATTGCCTATGTATTGCACAGTAACAGTGGAGCAAACTCATTTCTATATTGATACATTATATGTATTAATACACAGCCTTGCCTTGTTTTTGCTTTACTATGTATTGTAACTACCACTGGAGGAAGGGACCATAGCTCCTTAGTCCCCATCTTGCCATGGCTGAGCGACTAAACTAGTGAGATAACTGGACCAAGCAGACCACTGAGGCTGCTCCCATCTCCAAGCCAATTGTATAAGCAGCCCACTCTCAGTGGTGTCAGGACCATTATTGGTACCTGTCACACTTGGGTGTTCTATAGAAACACTCCAAGGTCTCAGTGGTCAACAAGAGCATTCCCGTGCCCCCACCAGCCATGCCAAGAGTCTCACCTGAACCAACTGAAGCCGCTGAAATCTCTGTTGATGTTCCCAGGTCATTTGATAGAGCTGTCATTGGTTCATCACCATCTACTACATAGGTTCCTATTGGCTCCTCATAGTACCTCTGTTGCTCTAAGGCATGAAGGCAAGCCAAAATCTGATTAGTGACATTAACTTTATTGGAACCCCGGCTGCCTCCTGCCTGTTTATGGTGGGAGGTCAACCTCCAGGTCCTCAAGCCTGGCCAAAATGTCTACTAAAGTAGCCCATACCCCTCAACTTTAGATGAAGATAACTCAAGAGGTAGATGCTTCAGTGCTTGTCTCTTAGCTGGACCTTTGCCCTTTCTTCCTCTTTTTGCCATCACCTTTTTTTGAGCCCCATAATAATGCCCACACTAGGAAAATAGTCCTAGTACAACACTCAAATCAAACAGGGACTACAGGCCTAATGAGGTTTTCCTGTCCAACTGAAGCCTGACAAGAAACCCAAACTGAGGCCTATGGACATAACTGAAACTTGGAATCCTGTTAAGGCCTACAGAAGCCTATTAAAGGCTAATCACAGCCCATGGGACTAGGGAGAGCCCACCTAGGACCAAATTAGCCTAAAGGCCTGCAAAGGGCTACAGGTCTACCAAGAACCAGTCAGGGCCTATGGGCCTTACACTAGCCTACAGGCCACACCCTAATCAGGGCCTACCTGTCCCAACTGAACCTACTAGGAATTAAGGCCTAATGATACTTAAGGGATGAATCAATCCCAATGGGGCACACAATTTGCCTGAGGCCCAGGAGAGGCCTGCAAGGTCCACCAAGGTCAACCAAGTCCCAGATTGAACTCACCCACCTACCAAGTCTCCACAATAGCCTATCAATACATCTGGGGAAAAACCAAGGCCCAACTGGGGCCCACAGGCCCATCCAGGCCTAACCAAGACCTGTGGACCTAACCAGGACTCGGTGCCTATACTAAAATGATTGTGAGCAAGGCCTAATCAGACGCCTATAGAAAAGGATTGTGGGGCCAGAAACCCAGAGGCTGCTATCAGTCCAGTCACACAACAACAAGGCCTAAATGGTTCCTGCTGCTATGCCACCAGGTCCATAGCACACAACAGTCCCCCAACAGCTTACCAGCCACACAGTCTTCCACCAGCCACTCCGTTGATCCACCAGCTGCCTGCCAGCAACCCAGTTGTCTGTCTGCTACCAGGCCACCCCCTGGCCACCTCACCACCCCCCAGCTGCTTGAACAACCCACCAGCTGCCTAACCTGCCCGAGTCACCCGATCACAAACCAGCCACCTGACTGACTGCCAACCAAATTGTTATCACCACCCAACTGACTGCCAACCAAACTGCAATCAATGACAATGTCTGGGGAAGGAGGTGAAGGAGGGGATGACAGGAGCTTAAAAAAAACACCATACAGCTCTTCCTCCTACACTATGCAGTAGGGTGCACAACACTGTTACATGTATCATGTTGCCCCCTTTTCAAATGCACAAGCATCTCCCAGTCCACAGTGCTACATGGCACAGGATAGGAACAATATAGTCTTTCTTTTGTTTCTTGAAAGCAGTTTAGACATATCAGATATTAAACATGGTTTTAGAACTGTATGGGGGAGAATAAATCAAGGGAAGGCATATCATTAGGAGTTACAGTTTAATAGCTTACATCAAAATAATGATTGGTTTGTTGTTCATCACACTATTATATCAGTCTCTTCACACCTTTCTTTGAAGTTCTAGTGTATCAGGTAACAGACCACCATCGATTCCTTTCTCAGCAAGAACAAGTTTTTCCTCCAGGCATACCTTTGTCTCAGTTTCTAAAGAATGAAGTTCCACTCCAGGATTCCCGAAGTTTCATGGCTGATGTATGCCTTATATACTTAGATGTACTCATTTGACTGAAAGCAGAAGAGGGAAAAAGAGAGAACTTCACACATTTTGCTTTCAGGAATTAAAGTTACAATGCAGAAATACGATCCAAGAAACCTATTCACCATTCCTGTGTCTATGCCTAAAACTCAGTATCTACCTCTGTACCTTATTTTGAAACTCCAACTGGTTCAAACAAGCTGAGACATTTATCAAGATCTGACACAATTCCTCCCTGCATACCTCCGCATGGAACCAGCTATTCCTCATTAAAGATTACTCTTTGGTTTCCTAGGAAGAACCCTGGTTAACCACTTTCAAATCCAAATCTTTACTGAGGGGGAAATGAGGGGGAGCTACCACTTTACAGATGGTGGGATATCAGATTTTGGGCAAATTACTGGGTTCTGGGAGCAGGAGACAAAAATAACTGCTATATAGTCCTATCTGAAGGGTTGCACAGTCCATGTCTAGTACAAACGTAACAACTATAAGGGGAAGCAAGGCCTTTGAAGCTGTTCATCAGCAGTTAGCATTTGAACAACAAAGCAAGCAAACCCATAGCTCACCAATTTTTCTCAGCATGGCAAAAAATATTGTGTTTCCATTTGAATTATAAGAATGATTTGTAGATGAGATTCTATACGTATAAATCAGCATATGCAAACCTTTGTCCTTTTCTTGATGATTAAAGAAAAAGTGAGAGAAATGGAAGTGAATCAGTCAAATGGGATCTTCCAACTAATAATATTAATATCTTGGAAAATATAATACAATGGGATTCTTAACACAAAAGTATCAAACCACAGCAGGAGCAGTTTGACATTGTGGAAAGTCACATGCATGGATGGGCTTATTGCACAAGCAGGTACTGCATTTTTGAGTCACCAGCTGCTCCTTCAAAAACAGTTGTAGAGGCGATCCTGTGTGCATGGGGCTTTTCAGTCCACCATCTTTGTATGTAAGCTTGAAGACACAGGACTTCAGAGATACAGAGTCATTTTCTTAAGTGAAGTAAGCCTCTTTGACAAGAGAAATCTCTCATCTCGTCTCTACTGAACACCCACTTAGCAAGATGATTATCTGGGACTTTTTAACTTTCTAGCAGAAATTATTGATCTTGACCATGCCTGACTGAGGCTATTTCCTCACTAGATGCCATTAGCGCATTGTAGCATTACAATCCCAGCATTGCCATTTGCACGATGTCATTGGGTTAGGAAAGCTCTTCTCTGAACCTTTCCACCTTAAGCAAATAAGTAGTGGTATTGCCACCAGTGTTCCTTCCACACTACAGTGTCCTTGGCCACTCCCTGTCCCTGCCTTCACCCCACCCCACTGCTTCTCAATGGTCTTATTTTTTCTTTGGAAGCCATACTAGTCAAGCAACGTTGCAAGGGCAGGACACACCTGTACACTATCGCATTTTCACACTATGATGCTTAAAAATGAATTTTTTTTAAAAAAAAAATTAACTCAAAGGACAAATTTAAAATAAACATGGAGTGATGATAGGTTTTGAAGTTACCACACCATGGGATTTGCAGAGGGAGGGACAAACTGGGTATGGCCACAGCATGCCCACTGCTAGATCTATAAGAACAGGAAGTGCTATCAAGTGCTATTACGGTTCTGCACAAAGATGGCTGATGAGATTAAAGTACTAATGGGGGCTTTTAACAGATTTTTTTTTCTGAAAATAGAATATGGCAGGTTTCCAACGCTTGGGGATGGGATAGCAGCTGGATAGCGATGACATTCTGTGGTAGCATGGCCCCTCAATGAGAAACAACGTGCTGCTTGTTGCACTATAGAGATGTTGTGAAGAAATGGCATGAGTCTTGGTACCCAATTCAAATAGTATTGCAGATTCACATGATGGGCCAAGGTAAAATAAAAGTAGAAGAAGTTCTGTTGTCATGCAATACATCCAAAACATACACACACACACACACACACACACGCTCGTGCTTGCTCATTTTTTAAAATTTTCACATTATTTTAATCTAATGACATTTCTTGACATTATTCTGTATATGAGAGGAAGTCAGACTGACCGTATTCACATCATTAGGAAAAAGCTCCAATAGAATTCAGGAAGCCATAATTTCCTTCTTGAATGTCAATGAGATAGTTATGTTGGCAAAGACAGAAAGAAGGAGATAAAAATCTAGTGCAAAGACATAGACTAAAATGTCACTATCACTTTGGCTGCTATCGTTGTGTGTGAAGCGGGAGAGATCACATCATATGATTATTCAGAAATAAAGATTCAGGAATTTGGGAGTGTTATTTTTTTTTCTTGTTTAATTATGTATTTGCATTTGAGACCAGATCATTTAAAATGTCTCTTGATGTATCTTCATGTCATCGTGAATAGACTCAACCCCATCTGATTTTTGAAGCTAAGTGGGACTTAGTTTATTAGTACTTGGATGGGAGGTCGTGGAGGAATGCCAGGGATCTCCAGGAAGGACTAGATTTTTCAGGTGGAATTAGTTCATTACACGTTTTTCAATTTTTAGCTTATAACAGTCACAACACGTGTAACGTAACAAATTTCTTGTGTACTTTCAAATCATCTCCAACTTATGTTGACCCTTAGCTGTCAGTAATGGACTAGATGGGTTGAATAAATTGAAATTTAATCCAGAGAAGACACATAGGTGTTCTCAGTCAGCTGGAAGTCAGATGAAAGAATAAGGATTCAGCCTGTGCTACATGGGGTTACACTCCCCCTGAAATCTAGGTTCACAACTTGAGAGTACTCCTGGACTTGGATCCGAGCCTGGATGCTTAGATTTCAACTGTAGCCAGGAGTGCATTGACATAGTTAAAATTCGTGCCACCAGTTCCACACATTCCTTGAGAATTCAGATATGGCTACAGTGACACATGCCTAGATTACATCTCATTTGGACTAGTGTGCTCTATGTGGGGCTGCCTTTGGAAACTGTTCAGAAATTTCAGTGGGTTCAAAATGCTCCAGGCTGTTGGCCAGGGCTGGTTACAAGGATCCTATGACTCTCCTGTTAAAGCAACTCTGTTGGTCTGTTTCTAGCCAGAATTCAAAATGCTGGTTTTGACCTTTAAGGCTCTACATGCCTTGGCTCTAGACTACCTAAAAGACTCCTTATATAAGCCAGTGTGAGTTTTAAGATCTGTAGGGAAGGGCTTTCTCTCAATCTCACCTCCTTTACCTTGAAGGCATGTTTGGTAAAGACTCTGTGGTTGACTGTGGAGCTTCCTTCCAAGGGTGGTCCAGTTGGCCCCTCCCTGGGCTCTTTCTGCTAGCAGGTGAAGATTTCTATGGAACAGTAGTGTGTGTGTAAAGTGGTGTGCTGTATTTTTAACCTTTTGCAAGAAATTATTTCTAAAATATGTTTTCAGTGTTTTTAAATATTATTAATCTGTTTTTTTAAAAAAAATATTGATATTTAATTCTTTTTAAACTTTTGTAAACATCTATTTTAACTTAACCAATTGTTCAAAATTATTGTAAGTCACCTTGAATCCCATCTTTGGGAAAAGGTGGAATATGAACTCAATAAATAAGCAAACAAACAAATACATAACAAACCTATCGTGGGGTCTTCTTAGCAAGAGTCATTAAAAGGATGTTGGCCATGGACTTCCTTGGGAGATGAGAAAGTGTGACTTACCAAGAGACACCCAGTGAGTTTCTGTGGCTGAGTGGGATTCAAACCCTAGCCTCCAAGAGTCCTAGGCCATTTCTGCATGATGACATCCTCATGTGTTGTCCTGTAGCAGTCCCAGCTGGGAAGGGAGCATGAGAGGAACACTCCCCACTGCACCTCACTGGGTCCCTGCAGAAGGCAGTGCATTGGCCCTGCCTCTTCCTTTTGCAACACAGCTGGGCATTTCCCATGCTGCGCTATGAAAAAAAGTGTCACCATCATATTTCCCTGCCCTTCTGCATGATGGTAAGTATGGAAGCACTGCGCGGTTGTAGGGGAAAATGGATTTTTTCCATTTTGCAAAAA
Organism: Ctenosaura bakeri; assembly: GCA_948474755.1. NCBI lineage: Eukaryota > Metazoa > Chordata > Lepidosauria > Squamata > Iguanidae > Ctenosaura > Ctenosaura bakeri. Next base: position 71,022 of record CAOLHI010004195.1, read on the forward strand.
CTGTATAAGCGCAACACATAAGGATGGGATGGCAGTGGACTGGCAACAACATTGTGCAGAATCACAACCAGTGGCCACTGCCATCCTGTCCCCAAAGCAGCACAGTCCAGTTGTCGGAAATGGTCCTAGCCTAACAGTCAAATTACTACAACATGCTGGCTTCTTCTAACAGCTTTGATACACCATTAATCAAGAGTTCTAGTTATTCTTTTAATGTGTCGACTCTCTAAAAAAACTCAAACCTTTGAGCTTCCAACTGCCTTTGCTCTGGCCAAAAAGGGAAAGGAAGAACAGCCAGACATACTTCCATCTGGACGCAGTTGCTGGTGAATCTATTTTCCCCCCTGTTCTATCCCATACCTTTTCCCTCGTGTGTCATATCTTATTTATAGTGTAAGCCTTAGCTATTCATAAGCTGCTCTGGGAGTCTTTTTGGCTGATGGGTAGAATATAAATGCTTCAGATAAAAAGTCTGGCACTTTCATTTCATTGTTAAAGGTTTATTTGACATGCTAATTTCTGTGATTTCTAATTGAAGGGGCGTGGATTAAACACATCAAAACAAAATTGAAACAGTCAATCAGGACTCAAGACAGAAAAGCTAGTGAGGTACATAAATTCTGATTTTAAATTCTGTTTAACAGTGTTTTTCTTTGGTCTGTATCTTAACCCAGCACACAAGACTTGCATAGCACTATATATCTGAGATATGTATCAGATATCTATGAGAATCTCCTGGTATTGTTCTGTCTCATTTTCTTGGAAATTCATTGTGAAAATTTTGAAAACACTGGTTCTTCAGCATTCCCCAAGTACAGTTTTTAGTCATACCATATTTTAAGATACTCAACATTGTTCCATCTGCTTACTACAATGTAAGATGCTGCCCCTTAATCAATCCTTTTAAATAGATTTTCCTAGTGCTTATATCATGATATAGATTTTTTTGAAGGCCCATATACAACTCATATCTTAATGTTTTCTTTCATTTAAAAATCCAACGTGAAAGGAAAGCACAGTCACAGATGTGACTACTAAGATTTTCCATTGTGATCAGTGGGCTTCTTCCTTGGTAAATGGACATATGACTGAAACCTTAATTTACAGGAAACCCTCACTTTTCACTCAAATGTTCCAGTAGACAAGTTCAAGGTGTCTAAGACATTTCTTCCATTGAATATGCACCCAACCCAGCTTTTAGGACAGAGCTTGAGGAGGACATCAAGCCGAGTGATAATAACAAAAACATTCCAGAGCTTTGGGGTTGTAATATAGATACATGGTCCTTTAAAATGAAAACATCAGGAATCTGAATTTGGAACTCTGCCCTGGATTCTGTCCCCAAAACATGTGCTTTACCACTGATATTCACAGGCCTAGGTCTAATTGTTTGTCCCAACTGGAACAGACACTTTAAATCAATAGGAACATGATAAATCATCAGTTATGTAAGTTCCATTGGTTGAATAGTAACTTAGCCACAGTAATGCACACACAGATAACCTCGCAATTAGACTACTGTAACTCACTCTGCATGGGGTTGTTCTTGAAGACAACCAGGAAACTGAAGCTAATGCAAAAATGCAGCAGCTAGACTGCTGACAGAGAAATCATACAAACCCCATATGACACTTGTATCAGTAGTCAGTGCAGTTCTTTAAAAACATTTTCCAATCTGAATTCAAAGTGCTGTTAATGACCCTTAGAAAGTTCTAAATGGCTTAGGACCTCAGTGCTCAGAGGAGTGCCTCTCCAGTATATGCACTGGCCCAAATTTAAGGTCTGTTGGATAGACTCTTTTCTGTATCACATCAATCAGTGGAATATACTGTGCAAGAACATGGGGGAAGGTATTCTCTGTTTTGTGGCACCCCAATTATGGAACACTTTCCCCTTGGAAGCCCAACTGGTGTCAACACTGCTGCTGTTTAGGCACCAAGTAAAAACACACCTGTTTGTTAAAGCTTAACTGATTTTACAAAACTCTCCAATAGGTATGGTTTCAATTCATTTTAAATTATTTTAAACTATTTTAACCTTTAAAATGTGTTGTAATATGTTAATAATTTAATATGTTTTTGGCCTTTTAAAATTATTATAATTATTATACTATTTTAAATATGTTATATGGGATTTATTGTAAGCTACTCTGAGATCTTCGGATAAAGGGTGAAATATAGATATTCTAAATCAATCAATCAATTAAACACTCTGGCTGAAAATAAAAATTGGATTTTTGGTGCTCAGGGCCCCCTTAAAAATGTAAGCAAGCAGGAAGCAGAGAATGCCATCATTCTGTAGTGCTGAAAAAAAATTCTCCATATGCTTAGAAGTGCTCAAATTAATTCCAATTAAGAACTGTCTACCCTGAATTCATCTAGTGATTGTCATATCTGTTCATATTAAGATGGAAAAATACATCAATAAAGGCATTTTTGCACCCTGCTTTTCAGTGTCCTCTAAATGCAATCAACACAACATTCCTTATTGACCTTTTCCTCTCAAATAGACAATCCAAAGTATTTGAAGGGTAAGTCTTCCTAAATAAGTAGGCTTCAAATGCACTGGACTACAATTCACACCATTCTCAGCCAATAAGACTGTGAGATTTGTAGACCAAAGGATCTGGAAAATGCCAGGTTGAGGAAGACAATTGCAATTACAAAAATACAACTTTTGAAGGAACCAACAAAATGAGCCAGCAGGAAGCCACAGAGACGATATGCCATTATTTGTGAACCCATGCTCTCTTTAGAAAATAATGCTCTAATATAATAAATCAAGTAATGATTAATGCAATTAATTAAATTATTTCCTTCCCAATCTTAATAACAATGAATTAATTCCCAAACTTCAAGCAAGAAATATTAACAAATTAATTTGCAAGACTAACATCCCAAACTCTGGGATTAAAAATTATCGTCATCACCACCACCATCACCACAAATCAACATGGAAATTGCATCCAATGACTTATGAGCACACATGTGAAACTGAACTGGATATAAAGAGACTAGTCTGTTTATTATTAGCCTCATGTCAAAGTACCATTGTTTGAAGAGCTGAGAATCATTTTCTTCCAAAGATACTTCATATCTGTGCAGCATTTTTCAAGTGTTTATAGTACGACATGTCCATTATGCAATATGCGATCCTAGGATGGACACATTGTTCTTTCTTTAAATTCTTTAAATTGTTTTCTAAATTTTAATACCATTTTATATAGTGCATCCCACAGTCAAATCTAATCACTAAGTCAAATGACAATACACCCATTGAAGCAATGGGATTACTTAAGTGAATTATCATGCAGCAGTTGATTCACTGATTCTTACTCTAGTGGGGAACATCAACTGGATTTTATCTCATATTTGAGATAACTGTCTATCTTTCTCCCTTCTCCCATGTCTTTGTCTTACCTGCCTTGTCTGTATGGCTTTATTATGTAGGTGCAGGTTCTTTTTTTAATTTATTTTATGATTGGTTTTAATCATTGTTAGCTGCTCTGAGTGGTACATAAGCGCCGGAAGGGCAGGCTATAAAATTTTATAGAAACAAACAAGCAACAATAAACAATTGCAGAAGGTAACTCAGTATTACCTTCATCTCCATACTACAAAAGGACCAAAGTGTTGCCTGCTTGAGGCCACCTAGTGGATTCATGGTAGAGATCAGATTCAGACTGAGGACTTCTTGGCTCATAGCTCAGTCTCTTAGCCACTTAGGCCCTTTCCACACAGAGTTAAAAAAACAGTGTAGAGCGACCTCTGACGGAGGTCGTCTACACTGTAACGTGGATTGGGGCAGACTACTTTTGTGTAGTTCCACACCCCAATCCGCGCAGGGGCGACCGGAAGTGGCGGTGCCGTGTGCTTTTTGAAAACCACTTGTCTTGTGGTTTTTAAAAAGCATGGGGCGTGCAGCCCCATGCAGCCCCGTCGCAGCGTCCGGTGTGGCTTCCGGCTGCAGACCGGCCAGGGGGCAGGCTTCTGGCTGGCGAGCTTCTCCGGTTGGTGGAGAGCCAGCCGGAAGCCACCATTTTGGACGCCGCAGGATGCCGCAGGACGCCGACGTGTGTGGAGCAGCGAACTCGTGCTGCTCCATGTGGCGATGGACTTACCTGGCTGCAGGTAACCTCCGTTTCAGTGTGTTTCCGGGCGTTGCTGTGTGGAAAGGGCCTTAGTTGAAGGATCAGTCATATCTATCATATCAACTTTGTCCACTGGGTCATGAAAAGCAGTCTGCATCTTGTAAATAGCAATTTGGAACAGTTTGCATGTGAAACTATCCTTCCATGAAATCTTGATAGTGAGCAAATATCTTTTCTTCCACTTCAGAAAAAAGAGGAATTTGGAGTGATGGAGTGATTTCAATCAACCAAGCCAGCACTAAGGTAGTTGAAGGTTTGTTTGTATTTAAAATTAGCACCCCAACAGTTGTATTCTGGGAATGCTTTCCTGAACTATTGGTGTTTGAATAGCACACTGTGGAATCAGCCATACTGGCCAAACTCCTTCCTAGGAAATATACAGTCAATTAAACAGAACACTTAGCCCAACGGGAGGAGGGAGGAGGGGAGGGGCCAGTGGTCAAAGATGCACTACAATGTATGGCTTCTTGTGTTTTGAACCTACACCTCTCTTCCTCTCTCCATTTATTTTACACTTTTTGTTCAGTTAGCATTTTCATTTCTGATACATTATATAGAGAATGCAGAGCTGGCTGTTGCCTAAAAGTGAATGTACCAGACTTGATCAATATTCTCCTTTTTCCAACCGCCTTATTCCAACTTGGGTCTGAATCATGTTGCAACTCTCTTCTCCCTGCCATTGGACTATTTAGCATATTTCTGTGCACATGGATGCATTCTTTTATCAATGAATGTAAATGAGACAGTGTACACAAAATTACACACAATTAAAAATGTACTCATGGAGGTCTCTTGTTCGTAGGGTTGCTGTTAAGTTGAAGTAGATTTAACAGCAAACAACAAAAGTATGCCCAAAATATGCACTGATTTCTGTATGTGGGTGAAAAACGCTACACAGAACTATGGATGGAATGGGTTTAATGATAAAGAAACAAGGACTTCGATTAAATCAGGCTTCAGAGAGAGTAATGCATGAAATCCTACACCTTTGTGTTTTTCTGATCCTCGCAACTATGTATAGGGGCTGAGGCTGATGAGTACTGAAGTGCCTAGAGTCACCCAGCAGGGGGTGTTTGTTTGTTTGTTTGGATCAATACACAATCTAATGGAGCAAGGTAGCCTTCAGCGAAGAAAACCACAAAGAATCTTAGATTCTCAGACTAAACCTCTATGTCTGTCTGTATCTATAGATGGACAAAGCTCTGTTTTCTATTGATTAAAATGACTTGGTACAGACTTGCCAATGCCTAAAGACTTTATTGGTTAAAAAATGGCCTCAAGAACCTCATTATCTTACCTTACATGTTTCCATAAACTATTAAAGGCTTTAGTGCAAGGATTAATTAACCTTAGTCATTTCTGTAATAGTGAAGTCCTTTGGTTCCTCCTTTTTTTAAATGCTCTGGTGTGATATTCCTCAGTCCTTTGTCAATCTAGAATTTCACTTGGATGCAATAGAGTAAGGCTCGAGAATGTAAAGATGGCAGCTTCAGTTTTCTAGTGGCTTGTGACGGCAGAAGCCCCATTTTAGACAGCAATATACCAGCTATTCAATAGTTTAAACAGCTGGATAAAGGACATTTCATTACTTTGGCTGAAGGAAATTAGATGGAGACTTTCAGACAGCTATTTAATTCAGATGCTATTGCTATTTTCTCCTTGTTGAAGGAAGAAATGGAGTCAGAAATTGAGTCTTTTTTTGCTTTTCAGCTTTATGTCATTGATATGGAGGCTAGAGGGCAAGAATGGGGTATAATTGTGTCTTTGGAAAGTGAATCCTGAAATGATGGGCTGAGATTTACTATGGGTACCGCAGAGGGCTTTAACCCACTGGATTTAGGGGGAAGAATTTTAAAAGAGGTAATTCAGCTCCATGTTTCAAAAGCCATAGAACTTCAGAATTGTGGTGTCTTTTCTACAAACATGGTATACGGGAAAGATTTTGCAGCTCTAGAAGTAAAGTGTGGGAAGGGGAAGTGGGAACAAACACCACACTTTTGGAGAGAAAAATGGATACAACTGCACCAGTTATAACTCAAATACCTCAGCATAGTGTAGAGCAATGGATCTAGAGTCACACGACCTATCTGCCAATGAACGAACCATGCCCCAGCATGCTGACTGGTGAAAAACATGGGGTAGCAATCTGTGGGATCTAGATGGGTCTAAGCCAGTGGTTCTCAACCTGGGGGTCGGGACCCCTTTGGGGGTTGAACGACCATTTCACAGGGGTCGCCGCTCCTCAATCCTGCCCCCCTTTTAAAAGAAGGTGGCCTCACAGTCAATGGGAGCAGTGCTTCTGAGACTCCTGCACTGGGGTTCAAACTGCAAACTCCAGGATTCCATAGGATGGTGAAAGTGGAATAATAGTGCTATAACAGTCTAGTGCAGAAATAGCCAGGATGACTTTCTCCTCTTGCTTTTGTTGTGCGTGGACCCTTGGCGCTTGCTACATGCACGTGTTGTGTTCTTCACCCTGACTGTCTTGCATTCCTCGCTTTTTGTATGTTCAGCGTCCGCACTCCCTTTAAGGGAGGGAGGGAGGGAGGGAGTGCTTATGCTGCCGGTCTCTTTCCTCACTCCCTGTCCTTTCCTCCCTTCGCCTCATGTAAAATGTGGGCTGTTTTGGCATTGCCTTTGGGAGTGACTGGCTTTTTGAACTGTGGAAACCCAATGTTCAGAACTAGAACTACTGCCTTAATTCTGGCATTGATGGACGCTCTCTGTGCTTAAAAAAAGCGGGGAGGGTTACCAGTTTTTAGGCATTAGAAGTCTGTCCAGAGCAGTGATTTAGGGCAGTGTTTCCAATCTCTTTGATGTTGGAAATACCTAACTAACTAAAAAATAAATAAATAAATAAATAAATAATCACGAAAATGATTTTATGGTTGGGGGTCACCACAACATGAGGAACTGTATTAAGGGGTCGCGGTATTAGGAAGGTTGAGAACCACTGGTCTAAGCCATTTAGTGGTCTCCCTGTCAGCAGGGAATGATGCAGGTCTAACAGCCCAAGAGCTGGGGGTATTCCTCATGATTGCCAAAGAAAAAGGTAGTGAGAGCACATCCCAGCTTTTACAATAATTTTTAATACAGAAGAGTATTTTTGTGCAGGAAATAAAATTGCTATTGTTTGTGCTGAAAATGTTGTTTTTCGCACAAAAAAACACAGATGAATTTTATATACAGTAAGTCCTAAACTGCAGTCTTCAAAAACTGCAGTTTTCAAAGACTTTCTCACAGCGGGAAGTAAATGGCTAAAACTACTTGCGCTTCTTTCCGGAATGAAATTAGAGAAGAATTACATCCCTAATTTATGAGACTTTGGGCAGGAATCTTTTTGGGTTCTGCATGGATCACACACTTATAGATGTTGGGTTTGAGCAGTGATGAAAATAATAGCCCAAACTATTTGAAATTTGTTGAAAAACTTGTTTTTTTGAACGTTGAGAAACCTTAATGAGAAAAATCCTGGACTGATGAGAAACTTTGCAGTTTGAGACTTGTTCTACACTAAATTCACAGGTGTTTGCTTTGTGAAAAAAACACTGTTTTCTGCAGAGAAAATAACTTTTTCAGCACAGAAATATTACTTAATGTATGGAAAATGCAGCCTTCTGTGCAGAAAATGCTGTAACTGGGAACTTATTCCGCACAAAATTTACAGACATTCGATTTGCTTACAAACCAGCATTTTCTGTGCAGGAAACAGGTTTTTGTATGTGTATGAAGAAAATAATAGGAAATTTAGTGAAGAATTATACCCTTAGATGCAAGGAGCTTGGACTCTAGAAGGTACTTTCTAATCTAAACCTTTACTACAGTCAACATACCAGTAGGCAACACATTAAACGCATATTAGAACAGAACAACAAAACATTCATCTTAAATATAAATACTACTAGAATAATTTAAAGGAATATAAATATACTATATATTAAATGTATTCATATTAAAAGATATACAGGTTTAAATAGATAAGCAGGTTTAGATATTTAGCCACTTGTTAAATAAATAATTTCTAGTATCACCTTTTGTTGTGGAGTCACAAACCATTAACATGCCAGTTCAGATATAGGTTAAAAGTATTATTTAAAATCTATAAAAACAGGGTGAAAGATTGGTTACAATAAAACAGCTTCATATGTTACTGACATGTGTGTAGCATAATCTTACAGGTTTTAGCAGCAGAGAAGAAAAAACTTTACAACTACTTTCATTATACTTTTTTCAGTGTCTCCTAGCAAGCATGCCAGATACCAGTCCTGAGATCTTCCTGGAAACTTATTTAAGAAATGTGAAATTAATCATAAGAAAAAAGAACATGGGTTAGAGACTCTGTCATACCCTCTCTACAATGGCAAAAACAATCACGATAGGTGATTCCCTATACACTTTACATACTTTTATAATAAGGTAATGCAAAAGAGGTGATCTAGTGATTGCCATGTGATATTTAGAAGTGGTCAAAATTTCTAAATAATTTGCACCCTTCTCAAAATTAAACAGCAATCCTAAACTAAAGGAAGAACAAGTAGTGTATGCAGCTGATACTGAATATTTCTACCGATATCATTGATCCAGTGCACAAGGATCAACTTTGCTCAACCAAGGCTTGTGTAGAGAGGAAATTATCAGAGAAATGCAGTCTCTGCAATTTTTCTCTAATGGCTTTGGAACAATGGGTGGTGTAACTATCTCTCTGCAAAAGGTACAAATAGTCAGACTCAGGTCCTGTATAAAAAAGTTTCAGTCAGTAGTAGAAGGTACTTTCAACACTAGAAGTGCATTCAGAAAGCAGTGATGGCCATTGCACTGTATCTAGAAGCAAGGTTGAAGTAGGTTTAGAAGTTAAACTTTTATGAAGTGCATACAGCTTTCACTATGGCAGGTTTTCTTTGCATTAAACCAATAAAGCTTTGTCCCTAGTTTAACCCCATTCTGCACTTATTCTGCCTCTTTATTGCTTAGCATGATCACAGATGCCAAAGCAAAACAACTTCCCTACGTTTTAAAAAGGGTATCATTTATTGCCATAGCTGTATAGCTATAATTATCATGAATTAAATGGGTCCTGTGACTGAGAAGTACATGTCAAATAAGGAATATATCTTTCTTGAAGTGTGTCTTTCTCAAGGGCTGACCTGAATGTCATCCATTCCTTTCCTGGCCCAAAAAATGTTTAGAGGCATTATCTCTCTCCTCTCATTCTTCGATTGCCAAGTTATTTGTTATATCACCATATTCGATAAGAACACTATCACTTAATTAGATACTCTTGTGAAGTCCAGAAATTGCCCTGAGGTCAGATTTTTTTTTAAAAAAATGCAAACCATTAATTAACTGCTACCCTTTCCAACAGATTATGTGCTTGCTCTGCTCAGTGTGTGTGTATGTGCACCCAGAAGATGCTGCCAGTGGCTTTAAGATCACCTCCTTTCTTATGCAGTCCCTAGCTCTTATGTTTGCCATCTGATATTACCCACTGCCCAACAGCCCTGTTGCCCTAACAGTCCTGTTCTATTTTCTTTGGCCACAACCATGTGTAAATTGGTAGTATAAGCATTTTCTTTTGAAAGCAGCTATACATTTTTTTAAAATAGTTTCTTCCTTCCCCTTCCTCTTCAGGCTACCCCCTGGGGAAACACACTATGGCCTTGGCAGGAAAATCATACCTCTTCTGTTCCAAAGCAGAACAACCACAGCTTGGAAATATCCTAGATCATCCATCTAATTAAGTGCGCTTAACTAAGTGGTATCTCTTGGTTCTGCCCCCCTCACCCTAATTTTCTGGGCATTAGCCACAGTGAGCAACAGAGATCTGTTATGTCAAATCAGGATGCAACATACTAATATTTTCACCCTCTTCCCTCCAGCAATTTCCAGTGTGGCAGTAAGAAGCAACATCCCTGTCACAATTCCTTCTCACACTGTGGATCTCTGGTGGGAGGCAAGTGGAAATGTCAGTCTGCTACATCCCAGTCCATAGAAGGACAGACTCCAGTTACCTGCAGCAGCTGCTGCCTAGTAAAGCAGGATTGGGGCAATAATTCCACAATTGTGAATATGCAAGGACTGTGAATACAGAGGATGTATAACTCTATGGCCCTTTTCACACACGGGGAGCCAAAACGGGGCGGTGCACACAGGGGCGGAGATTACCTGCGTGCAGTTTTCTCTGCCCCTGCGGGGAGCGCGGCTCCGCCGCTCCACATGCCATCGAATTTCGGTGGCGTTCGGCGTCGCCCAAAATGGCGGCTGGCGGCTTCCAGCGGCACTCCGCCAATCACGGCAGCGCGCCAGCCGGAAGTCCACCCCAGGGCAGATCTGCAGAGACGCACTAATGCGTCTCTGCAGATTCACACCGGGAGCAGCTGGGAAGGTGGTTTTTAAAAAACTCGCAGCGCCACCCTTGTGGCAGCACTTGAGTGGCACTAGAGCGGTTGGAGGTGTGGAGCCTCACCTTTTCCAACTGCACTAGATTGCCCGGTGGTGTGAACGACCTCCGTCTCCCATCGTCTGGAGGCGGAGTTTTACCTTCGTGTGGAAATGGCCTATGTTACATAACTGTGACTGCAATAGTGAATTCCAGCTGTAACTTTTTGAATTTTTGAACTACCTTTGTAGTCCCCAAAGTATTTTTTTTAATTCTGAATATAGTATGCTTCCTCTTTCTCCTTCTCTTTATTTATATTCTGCCTTTTCTTCCCAAGCTAGGATTCTCAAATAAAAGTAGAGTCAGCCATCCACATTTATTAGGGTTAGGGGCACAGGACTCCTGTAAAAGTGGAAAAATTGGAAATATTAAAATGTACGTGCATGTCTGTGATAGGGGGGCTGAGGTGTGGTGGGGGGAATAGTCACCCAGGGTCCAAATCAGGTCAAGGAAAGGAGAGGGAAAGAGGATTGGTTGGCATGGTGTCCCTGCACTTCCTCTCCCTTGCCCATCTCCTTCTTTGTGCATTGGGATAGGGTTTGTGGTGCTGAGAAATTGGCCTGAGGGCCATCCTTAGCTGGCTAGGAGGCAGCAGGTGGAGAAGGAGAAGGAACAGGGGTGGGATTTTAAAGGGCTGCATGATCTGATCAGAATCACCAGGAGGAAAGTTTCCTTTGGAAAAGAGGTGAGGGGGCAGGGGTTGAAGAAACTCACAAATAATCGATCCGTGAAAGTGAAACGCACAAATGTGGAGGGCTGAGTGTAAATAACATATAGCTAATGTATGCAACAGGTTAGTGTTAAAATGCACTTAGACTGTTAATAGTGTTAAAACAATTTCATACACACAATTTAAAATAATACGAAGCTAAAGATAGTATATCTCTCACATACCAGTGGCATTAATCTGAACAGGGCTGGGCAGCATTGCTTTCAAAAATGAGGAGGGAAAAGTGTATAATAATGATGCTTGCAGTGTGTATTTGAAAGCACTTAGCAAAATTCATTATCAGATGGATGAGTTTTCACCTTTCAGATATCTCATACGCACTGGTGGAGCTTGGAGTGTGTGGAGGGGGGCAGGGCTATGGCACAGGGATGTGGCCACGGTGTGTATGGCTGTGGCCACAGTGCATGGGGCATAGTTGTGGTGCATGGGGGCATGGCTACGAGTTGGGACACCACAAAAAAATTGCTGCTGGGGGCGAACTGTCCCCATTGCCCCCCCATCCCTAAGTAACTGCTCATACGCTTTCTGTTGTATCTCTCAAGTTACTAGCAAAACAGAACTTTCACATTCTGAAGCAGTATATCTTTCTGTTGCCTGGCTGTAATATGAAAAAGAATTAAGTGTTTGGTGATCTGCAGATGTGTGTTTCTACATGTATGCGACTGCTATCCAAGAAGGTACTTGTTTACCTTCTAGAGACAATCTCCATTAATCGAGGTGGGGGAGAGACTTTAACATTTTTGTTTTGACTCAACAGCTGGGCACATTTAGACTGAAAGCATAAGGATTCTGGGTGCTTAGATTCAAAATACAAGAAGCAATGTGTAGTATGGAAAGCACTGCCTTACCTCATACAGACATGTCTTGTTTACACTTCTGTCCACTTTTCCATGGCAGTTCCTTTGAAAGGGCTCTTCGCTGAATCAGTTGTGTAACGGGCTATACTCAACAGATACAGCCATCCCAATAATTGAAAGTTTACATTTTTGAATGTTTTGTTTGTGCAGCAGCAGTTAAAAAAAGGAGAAGCTTTGTTTCAGAGATGCAGATCTGTGTCTCAATCCTGTCTAAAATCCACTATATGAGGAGAGAGTTAAGGAAGGGAACGTGGTGAGTCTGCATTTATCTTAATGACTTATTGTGGGTGGAAATTACAGCATCACTTCAACATGGGTCAAGGTACTTTTCATATGCTCAAGAACATCATTTGCTCTTTAAAATTGCTTCACATTGAGTTCTATATAATGTAACCTAACAGTGAGGGGAAACAGAAAACCTTTGTGTGCCAAGTGAATTGGGGCTGAGACATCGAGTTCCATTTTCCCTCCTATTTCTCTAGATGGACTAGAAACTGTTTCATCTTCAGCCAGATATTTCAAGCCATAGCTGCATGTAAAAATCAACAGAGAGCCATAGAGGAGGAAGACATGGAGTGTTTTCAACATGAGAGGTAGTTATGGCTTCTCTACATTATGCAGCGTGTTCATGTTCGTGAGTGTAGGGGAGACTTTCTTTCAAGAGGGAAACAGATCTTGCTTCCTTTATTTTTCTAGAAGGGTAGGTAGGGGTAGGGGAGTTCTATATGATCCTATCAGCCATGGTTTCAGAAGGTGCAGCAACATGGGCTGTTAGCTGAACCCTGCACAGTATTAAGAAAGTCTTTCATTTTGCCTCAGGGCTATCCAACTTGCCATTAAGTGTGTCTTTGAAATGATCCGGCAGCCTTACTTTGGCTGGCAGGTGCTTTGCAGTCCCCTGAAGTAAGCCGGGTAAGCTCAGAGGAGAAGAGCTGGCTCACTGCAATTTGTAATTGCTGCCAAGTTAGATAAATTAGATTGCCAAACTTCTTCCACATTTGCTATAGGATGCCAGGGCCTCGGATCTCTCGCTGCATCATTATCTTGTTGGGCAGAAAGGCTGAGAGATTCTTTTGTACATGAATCAGCAGAACGTTTTATTGGGGTAATCAAGGCAGAGACACAGAAGATGAGCTACAAAGGCATTTGACTCATCATATCTCCTTCTAAGTGTCTTATTTAATTACTGTGAGAGTGAGACAAAGCTGTATCCTTTTAGCCCCACTGGAGCTAAAAGAATGAAAGTTACACGGAAGCTTTTTTTTTTTTTCCCCAGTCCTAGAAAAGCCACTGGATTGCTATTGCACAGCACATATTTAAAAACTGGTTGAATCAGCTCACTGGTGTTGTACAGTAACAATATGGGCCAGTTTATTGGAGGGGGGAATCAACAAAACATATGGGATGACAGCCCTTTCCCTACATCAACACAGTTCTAAATGTCTGACAGTCTAGTTTAGAGATATAAATGTTTGACTTCATATAATGACATCTGTAGACAGTGCAGTATTCAGATTCTGACTGAAGATCTTCCTTATAACATATGCGTAGTTGCAGAGTCAATAAATTAAACATCGCTTTATGGTAACCTCTGTATTTAGCATTATGGCCTGTGCCCACTTCTTTAGAATACATTTCCGCCTTGGTGTAATGTTCCTGAGAGTGTGCATGAACTTGGCTGGTAATTTATTCACGATTTACTGGAAGGCATGTGTCTTCACAGACTGCAGCTTACATGGATACTCCATATGCATAAAAATTTGATGTGCAAGTAATTTGGAAGGAGGGGAGGGATGGGGAGGAGAGCTGCTTCAGAATATGGCAGCAGTAATAAACAAAACAGGTTATTGAGTGAATATGCTGAAGTAACCCTCAGGCAAAGTGAACAGCCAGTAAATTACTTTACTATTTCTCCCTCCATGCAGCAATAACTGTTAAGTACTTACTGTTACAGGAAAAAAAATAGGTCAAAAACTCCATGCAGGAGGAATTCCAGTGTTACCTGCCTCTGGGATATGAAGCAAAAAAACTACCTGAGAATTTTTGAAGTAGCTTGCTGTCCTGCTTCTTTTTGTGTTTCTAAATGGGATTAGTAAGAACGTAGCACTTATTGAATTAGTAAGAACGCAGCACTTATCCCCCAACAAATTCTGGGAGTATACCTTGACTACATAGATATCATGGTTTGAAACCACTTGGATTGTCATGGATCCTTCCTATGGAATCCTGGGATTTGTGGTTTGGTCAGAGACACTTCATAATGCCTTCACTAGAGAGGTCTACTGCTTGTAGTTATGAGGAAGGGACAAGAAAATTCAGAGTATTTCACCAGAGTACCAGTTCAAGGGTACAGTAAGAGGGAGCAATGGCAGTTAGAAACTGTTGTGTAGTATAGATACACCTTTTCCCACTTAATTCTGGGCTAGTTCACACTAGTTACAAAAAAGTAGTAGAACTGGGGGGGGGGGGTGCAAGATCAATGGCTGGGCAGCATTTAGGCAGAGATTCTATTTGTGTGAAGCCATAGCATTAGAGTGCTATAACTATGTAGTGCGAAAGAGCCTCACAGCTTACCCTCTGAGTGATCAACAAAAAGCACACCTAGGCCTCAGTTGTTCATACCAGGCCTGGGCTGCCCCTGGGCTACCAACAGCAGTGCCACTTTAGTTCATCTCCTGGCAACTCCCACCTATGGTCTTTGCTTACTAGCCTCCTGGCAGGGTAACCTGCAGGAGAGATGGATTTTTATGTCAGTTATGCTTTCTTCCACATGCAGTTTTTAACAACCTCAAATTCTTGCCATCAAGTTTATAAAGAATTGTGTATGCTTGGATAAGTTCTTATCAAAAACAAACTAAACAAAATTATAGATCATCTTTAATGGCCAAATCTAAAAGGTACAGGTTTGCCAGCTTTGGATGGATAATTTCTTCCTTCAGGTTTGTTTGTTTGTTGTTGTTGTTTTGGATACTTCTATCCCAAATATACTGAAAGCTGTAAATTACAGTAAAATCTTTGAAAACAAATTGAAATAGAATTCTCCCAAGTTTGTATCAGCAAATTTAACTAGGTACTGTTATTGATGGCATGGAAAGTGTCACGCTGTACTCACCTATCTACCAGGTAGATGGCTCCCAATGGGAAGCCTCTCAGGAGAGAAAAAAGGGCAGCGTTCCTAATTCATAACCACAGATGTGCCTGGATATACAAGGATTTAAAGCTACACTTTTATGAATTAAGGATCAAAATCCTGGACCAGAATAGACAAATAAAGCATCTTCAATTTCTTCTACACTCATATTTTTTTTTAAAAAAATTGAAATTCTTTCCATTCCAAATAGGAAGAAATTTCTGAATTTTGGTAAATTCTTATCAAAATTGAACAGAAACAAAATCCTCACCCATGCCAGTGTAGAGAGTACCATCTTCTTTAATAACATTTCTATCTGTCACAGATCACCACAGAGAGGATCTGTTGGGCTCAGGGGTGATATATAGTACTGCCAGCCTGCCATAGTGGTTGAAGTTGTGGAGTCATTCAAGAAAAAAAAAGGTGGTAAAGCCCTTTTTAAATATGGTGAATAGAATGAGACTGAAGGTCAGATTTTTTAAAGAACAGACCACCCAAAGTTCTCCATCTGACAGAATAAAGGTATCCATTTCACTTTCATCCACATTCCAATTCTCTCAAAATGTATAAAGAAATTCACCAATTTAATAAAGCTCCTACCAAAAAACAACAATTTCAAACCAAACAAAATTCTTTCCCATCTCTAAGCTGCACTGGTGCAACCAAGACAGTGTGTGTTTTTGGCCATGCCCACCAGCTTGTCTTCTTGCTCAACTGCTCCATTCATCCTGGGATGAAAAAAAACAGCCAATGGCTTAAGAAGGGACCATGATTATATGAAGAACAAGAAGAACTAGTAGCTCCACATGGTGGTTGAACAGCTATCAGCACCCACTTCATCCTTATGCACCTCTAAGGTGCTTTCTGCAGCTTACCTTTTAACACTGCTGGGTTGGGGTCCTCGCGCAAGAAGCCTTGGAAGGAACGCTGCTGCTCGAGCTCCGCAGCTCCTTCCTGTTCACACAAGAGCCCCCCTGTGCCCCACCTGCGCCCCGCCCGCGCCCCGCCCGCGCCCCGCCCCTTCCTTCCACAGTGCAGCCTGGATGTTGGAGGCTGCACTGAGGAGAGGACACATGACCAGCCCGGCTCCAGAAGCTCTGCACTGCAGATGAGTGCTGCCAAGGCCCATGAGCCTTGCACAAACGCGGGTCATTTTCGGCTAAAAGCCAAAAATAACAAAATGTGTGTTCGCTGTGTGTGAGGGCCTTGAGCGTGGCGGAAATGGGAGTGCGTCATGCAGACCACTCCTCACATTTACGCGATGCTCAAGGGGCCCTTTTGCTTGCAAATTGCTGTGCAGAAAGGACCTAAAACAAGGCCTCTAGCCAGGCATGTTACTCCAAGAGCTGTCCCCGACATTGGCGTGCCTAAAGTTTTCCTATTTATTTACTCATTTTTTTAAAAAAAAATCCTTCCTGTCATATTTTTCCCTTGTTAACTAAAAACTGGATTTTTCTTTTCAGTAAATATTTTGTCCTAAGGAGTTCCTTTTAATAAGGAGTCTCTCTCTCTGTGTGTGTGTGTGTGCATGTGTGTCTGATTCTGTGTGTGTGTGTCTCTGAGCTTTTTTATAATATCATACAGGTTTGACAGGTTTGAGTTTGGCTTAATGAAAATACTAGCGCCAAGTGAATAATTCCTATTGAATAATTTATTGGATAAATTTGAATCTATTTCCTATTTGCATGTTCTTTATGTGTATCTTTGAACAAAGGAGCTGTAAGAGTTTTAAAAGCAATAAATCAATCAGACTGTGTAAAAAGTCTTCTCAGCCTCTAAAGTATTTATTCTTTTCCACACTTACTTTCTATCTTCTTATGGAATAAAGATACCCAGCATTTAGCCAATGGGTATTCTTCCCTTTTCTACTTTAGTTTTACCATCACAAATTTGCCAATGTCATTTACGTTTTTAGAATTCTGCAAAAACCAAATTGTTGTTTCCAATTCTATGCTTTATCATAACTTAGGCCATTACCACACTGGCCTGTTATAGTGCTATTATTCCACTTTCAACATCCTATGGAACATCCATAGGATGTTGAAAGTGGAATAATAGCACTATAACAGGCTACTGCAGAAATGGCTTTAGTGTGCAAATGGAACACTGGTAGAAAGCAATAAATATGAACTGTGTAAGATGTATAAAATGCAAAGGCCTAAATCCAATATTGATCCTAATTACAGTAGGACTTTTAATGGAAATGACTGGAATGGAAACTGAGCCCTATAAGTAACATCTTAAGGAAGTGGCTATGTTTACTTGAAGAAAATAAAACTGAGAGTTGATAGGATAACCATTTTTAAATCATTGAGCGGATGTCCTATAGAAGATGGAAGCAAGCTTCTTTTCTGCTGCTCCAAAGACTAGGACACAAACTAATGAACTCAAATTAAGAGGGGGGGAAATCCATCTAAACAGTAGGAAAAAATTCCTTAAGGCAGAAAGGGGAATTCACTATCTCAGAGAGTGGTGGATTCCCCTTTGGAGGTCTTTAAACAGTTGTCTGTAAGGACTGCTTTTTATCTTTATAGTCCTAGATGGCTCTTGTGGTCTCTTCCAGCTCTTATGATTCTGATTTTATGATTGCTTGGGAATGTGGAAGGTCAGTACATACATAAATTCCAAAAATTCAGTATGTCTCTTCTAGCTGGTGACAAGTAATTGACTTTAGATTAAAAATATAAAATACACTAAAATACACAATTATTAAACTAACCTTGTACATGCAAGGCCTTTCCAAACTGCTAAGCCTTTATCTCATATGTTCAGGCATGTTCAAATGTATCAAAGCACCCCAAAATGGGCTTCTCTTTCAACTGTGTTCTGCCCTCAAATCACCATCATTTCAAGGTCTAGTCTAATGAGAGTATGTAGCAGCACGTTAAAATGGCAACCCAGACCTCAGAGACAAATTGAGCCCAGGAAGTTTAGATGAGCAGCAACAGACTGATGGGGACCTAAAGTAATTGTTTCATTGTCCTGTGACTAAAACAGACAAATGTAGATAAATAAAGGTGAGAAGAAAAATTAATTCTGTCCAAGGCAGACCCAAATTTTAAAATTCTTCATGTTTTTTAAATAGAGATCTAGCAGCCTTTTGCATGATCATTTTTAGTTGGCGGTGTGGTATAAATTATAAATGTGAGAGATCTTCCTTTAAGAAATTCCCAGAGTTTTTTCAGCATCTTTTAGAGTTCTTAGAACTGTCTTTGGGATCTGCAGTGATGCTATGCTTACAAGTGCTTCTTCCTTTCCCCAAATTTATGTCAAATGTTAGTCATTTTAATCAGGCAGAGCATCCAGCAGACTGCCTTCACAAAAACATTTTTTCCCCCAAACAAGTGTTCACTGAAGAACGGGAAGTGTGAGGGTAGGGAAAGAGGAAATCAATGGATGAGAGAACCTTATAAATTTTCCACTGCTGATGGTCCTATGCCTTGGACAAGTTGTTTCCCCCAGCTGGGCATATTTTCATTGTTAGAGGTGGTCTGGCATATGTTAGTAAAATAAACCAATTGAGGAGACAAGAAATATGGAGAAGAGGAGAGTGCATTTAAATAACTATGTAACACTAGCCATCTTCCAAGGAGCTCAGAGTGGCATTCCTGGTTCTTCCTCACCACTTTTTTTCCTTATGACAACAGTGTGAAGTAGATTGCTTTGTGTCAATAAAATTACCATGAGATTGTCCAGAGAGCATCACGCTTACTGTGAAGCCAACTTAATATTGAGCTAGATAGACCAATAGCTTGACTCAGTATGAAGCAACTTACTGGTATTGTGGTCTTCCCTGCTGAGTTTTTTCCACAGTTTCAAAATGAAATATGGTATTAAAAATAGCTTCTAGGAGATGAACACTAACCTGTTTAAATACTTCTCTATTTTCATAACACAAGGGGAACATTTCCAGTTTTCTCAGTATTATGATTATAATCTGAATAGTACAGCTAGGGCTCTTTTGTCATCACCGTGATTAATTTCCCTTGTTTCGGTTGCATTACACCACAGAAGAATGAAGTAAAGTATTCTTTTAAAAACAGTGACTGCATTTAATATTTATTGCCTAGCACTCCTCATAGGAACATGAAAAATACTGTGATATCAATGTTTCTGATTTGTTTTCTTACCATACAGATTTGCCAATCAAAAAAGATATAAACGATTGTGGTATTTCTGATTAAAACTATTTTCTCCTTCTAGCATTTTCTTTTTTCTTCCTTTCTACTGGATTATATGACACAAATCGATTATCTAAAAACTAATCTGAGACCATTTGAACTCCTTTGAGCATGTTTTCTTTTAGAATCTATTTTCAGCAGGCTGGATATACATTTGTATTAGATAGAGGTGGAATGTTGTCGCTCAGCCAGCTAACAATTTCCTGTCTCTGTGACTTTGGCAGAGATGTGACTATGATAACAACAGATAAAGTCTGAGCCCGCGTTTTATTAATTAGTGCAAGATTAGAAAGGAGAGGACTGGTAAAGGAGGAGATGCCCACCACTGACACACATATATAAATCTATTTTGGACATAGACTTATTTGTGAGGTTCTATTGATTCTACCCACACAAATCACTTCAATGGCTCACGGCGTGTCACAGTCACTCCTGGGAATCTGCACTACTACATGGAAAGCTGGAATGGAGACTTTCCACATAATTATACAGATCCACATACATTTCAGCCACTTATGTTAAGATATGTGAGACATTTTCTACATCCAGTTGTTCAGCCTCTATGAATGGAATTAGAATAGCAAAAGAAATTCATGAAAATGGCACAAGGATTATAGAGGGGGAAATCTGCAGGCAATAGACCATGAGCATGAAAACTATCAACCAAAACTAATTGAGCTACCCTGGTACTGTTAATGAGTGAAAGAATGTGGATGGACACTTAAGAGGAGGTCATTTCAGTGGCACTCTATCATTGGAATGACTCTTGGTTGTGACTGACATTGCAGGGAGTTTCCACACTACACTGCTATAGTGCTATTATTCCACTCTCAACATCCTATGGAATCTTGGGATATGCAGTTTAGGGAGGGGCATTTAGAATTCTCAGCCAGGGAGCTCTTTGACCTCGGTAAACTACAAACCTCATTATTTTTACATGTACACCTTCCAAAACTTCTGGTCACTGAGCAGTCTAAAAAGGGCAATGAATATATAAAATTAATCAAGCTGCCAGCCAGAACAAACAAATATTGACACTCTACAAACAGCCATCTTCTCTAAATGCAACAATTGCAAAGTTGAGTGCGTACAATTTTTATGGATGTGTGGAAATTCATTCATGATCACAACCACAGTAATAATATTGACCTAATTTAGGCCGTTTCTGCACTATGTGCTATGATTCCACTTTCAACATCCTGTGGAATTCTAGGGTTTGTAGTTTGCTGAGGCCAAAGAGCTCCCTGGCTGAAAATTCTAAATGCCCCTCCCTAAACTGCAAATCCCAGGATTCCATGTGATGTTGAAAGTGGAATAATAGGACTATAAAAGTGTAAGTGTGGAAATGGCCTTAAAAATGCAATAAGGAACATCTCGGAGCTCACTGTTAAAACACAGGCCTTCTGTTTAAGCATGGAAGATTCAGATTCAGTTCCTAACATCTCTAGTTAAAAGATGTCACCTTGCAGGAGTAGGAAAGTCTTTTGAAAGTCACTGAATGTCTGAGACAAAAGAAGATAAATATGAGGCTAGACGGAGGAAGTTTTTGTCTCATTTTCAGGCAGATATGTTGATATGTAGCTCATTAGCAGAGTTATGTATCAAATTATTCACGCCTCCATGCAGAATCAATCTTTTCTCTTCTCTTCATTCATGCTACCTGCTGAATTAAAAACAAAGGCAGTTGGAGGTAGATTGATTGTACTGACCTGATTTCATTTTGATTCAGCCTGTGCTGAAAGAACAAACTCACAAACTTCAAGCTACCAACCTGTGATGAACTCAGGTAGATGGGAAACCAAAGGTGAGTGGAAGAAATTATTTCCAGTTCTGAAGAGATGACCTTGATCAAATATTTAGACACTGTTCAGCCAAAAGGCAGCCAGATACAGAATGGGTGAATAAACCTTGACAAACTCTTGAAGTTGAGAAAACTTTTCACGCTATTTGTCTCTTCACTTTTAGTGAAGTTCAGTTGATATTGTCCTGTTGTTCATTCAGGGTGTTGAACTTTTATTTTAACTTTTCATTTAAACTTTTATTTTGTTTAAAGGGTAGATCTGTTAGTCTGTCACAGCAAAAACAAGTAATTAGTGGTACCTAAAAAACCAACACATTTTGATTTATATAATATAACAGATAGAAATACATTTACTATATAAAAGTCAATGTTTGTCTGTGCATTTGTCTGTCTGTGTAAGCATATGATTGGCTGTGTGAGGCAAGAAGACCTCATATGATTGGCTGACTGTAAAGCTTCCATGGAACCCTAGGGTTGGCAGTTTAGAGAGGGGCCTGTAGAATTTTTTATTTATTTATTTATTTATTTATTTGTATCCATATGGATCAAGGCGGCGAACAACTTACAAAAAGCATGTATTTCGATACATATGTCTATACATGCCCCCAACAAGCTGGGTACTCATTTTACCGACCTGCGAAAAGATGGAAGGCTGAGTCAACCTTGGAGCCTGGCAGGATCAAACCCACAACCTTGTGGCTTGCAGTACTGGCATTTAACCACTGTAGGAATTAATATTTTGGCACTGAAATATTATTTTCTACACCGCTGTTTTCTGTGCAAAACCACCATGTGCAAATTTTGGGTAGATGAGTTCTGAATTGCAAATAGCATTCAAAAACTGTGGTTTTTGAAGGTTTTCTCACAGCAGAAAGAAAATTGTGGAAATTATTTGTTGCTACCTTCAAGAAGAAGTTTAGCAAATAATTGTGTTCCCATATAGTAGCTAAAAATGAGAATCATAAACCCTAGGAAAGTAAATTGTGAAAACGTACATAGATGGAAGGATGCCACCATTTTTCCCCTCCCCACAAAAGTGTGAGGATCTTTCCTCCCTAAAGAAATAATGCATTTCAATGCTGGACAGAATTTATCCTATTTGAGGCTATGAACAATTATTGTAGGCAGTGCTCCCACGTGGAATTTCAATCTGAGGGATGTGATAGGAGAAAGTATAGCTGGCAGAATTTGATGTTCTGGTTGTGGGGCAGCTGGAATAGCATTCACAAGCACCTGAAAGTTGGTTAGATCTTCATTGAAGAACCTGTTCAACTGTCCGTTTAATAAGCTTACATATTGACATTTACATGAGCTCCAATGAGACATCATAAGTGGATATTACTACATCAATATTTGGCTTGCTGGTGCTGTAAAAGGAAAATAATGAGTAAGACAGAATTTCATACAAGTGTAGCTGCACATTCACTGAATTGCCTCTTTGAACCCATGAACACACACATCATTTTGGGGAGGGCACTGCCTCAATTTAGGCACATAAGAAGTCTCAGTTATCTGTCTCTATTCAGCCATGTTTGTAGAGACCATTTAATGTACTATCTCATGGCAGAGGATAAAATATAGCTATGAATGGAAAAGCCAGAACACCTAATCTTTCTGATCTGGAATATAGAATTGAGAGTATGAGGTGGAAAAAATGCTGTGCTTGCATCTTTTAAATAGTTTAGTTATACTATACTGAACACTTAGATGGATCCTTTAGCAAATTGATGAGATTACCCACCATCTAGAATATGGTAAACCTGTGTTAACTTAGGACCTTTCCACCCTACACTGTGATAGTGCTATTATTCCACTTTCAGCATCCTGTGGAATTCTGGAGTTTATAGTTTCCTGAGGCCAAAGAGCTCTCTGGCTGAGAATTCTAAAGGCCCTCCCTAAGGCCCTTTTCACATCCTTTTTTTCTTGCGCGAGCGCCCCTTGAGCGTCACGTGAGTGGGAGCGTCGCTCCGTATGATGCACTCCCCCTCGCATGACACTCAGGAGGCTAAAGCAGGGCGCGTGCGCATTTTTTGATTTTCGGCTTTAAGTCGAAAATACCCCATGCTCGGGCAACACTCACGGTGCCCTCATGCACTTACCTCTGTGTGGTGCATCGGCAAGGCGGCCCGGTCATGCTTCCTTCCCCCAGTGCAGCCTACAACTCCCAGACTGCGCTGTGGAATGAAGGGGCAGGGCGCTAGGGCGACGGTCGCACTAATAGGAAGTGACCTGAGGTATGAAGGAGCGGGGAAGCGGCAGCGTTTCGGATGAGGCTTCTCGTGCAAGACGCCTTCCCCTGTCGTGCAAAAGGGTAACGTGCAAAAAGGGCCTAAAGCTCATACCCCAGGATTCCATAGGATGTTGAAAGTGGAATAACAGCACTATAACAGTGTAATGTGGAAAGGCCTCTAGGCTCAGTCACAAGCAGACTGGATTTCCAAATTCTATAAGCTTTAGCTTGCTAGAAAAGTGCCTGCTAACTTCAGAGTTCAGTGAGAAATCCAGTTCAAGGTATTGAGCATGTTAATCTCTAAGTAATATTAAAAAATGACACCTCCTTTAAGTCAAAGAGTTCAGTATGTTTCCAGAGCAGTGTGGCCTGCCTGATAGACTAGGGTCAGCAGACTGCTCCATGAACCTTAGGAAAGTTGTTGTTATCCTTATTTATGCTCCACTTTTTCCTTGTTTGGGGCTCAAGGTGGTTTACAAGAGTTAAAACAAACAGTCTCTCTGGGGAAGGGGTTCCAGAGCCTGGGAGCAGCCAATGAGAAGGTCGTCTTTTGTGTTTCTACCAAATGTAGCTGTGGGGGTGGTGAACATCTCCAGAAGATTTCAAAACATGGGCAGATCTATATGGGAGAGTATGGTCCTTCAGTGTTCCATTGACCAACCAGAGGAAACAAGGAAAGACCAATAACTGAATTGTATACATACAGAATGGGAATGGAAATCTTCTGTTATTGCTCCCATATTCAGGAAAACAAATTTAAATGTTTTCTCCCCTGTGGGTAAGCTTATAACCATTTGTGTACATTTTAGTGATGTTTTTTATATTGGTTACCTTTTGCCAAAATTTCATTGCCCAAAACCTTTTGTATGTATGTGTGCAAAACCAGCTTATCTACACAGAAAACAATGAGTTTTTCACACAATACAATGTTTTGTGTGCAAAAAAGTTAGGCTCTGAATCTATAAAAAAAACAAAAAAGCAAGAGTGTCATCCAGACTGGGCAAAGCTTAGGGATTTGGTGGGAGTTGTACCTATAGGTTTTTTGTTTTTGTTTTTCGTTTTCCAATATCCAAATGATTTACTTATTGTCTTGGTCTATTTCTTGTAAATTCCCAAGTTGAGTGGGGACTCTTTAAACTCATGGCAGTAAGTGATTTTTTTCTCTCCTAGGACTTTCTGTCCCACCAAATCAAGTCCCATGTCTGTCACCATTGTCTTGGATCCTCCTGTACTTCCTGGATAGTCCCACTGGTGGTGCATTGAAATGAGTGGGACCTTTACATTAAAGTTTCTCCCCTGCCATCTTTTTGTTGTTACTTTTCCAGGGAGGGGAGAAAATTTTGCACACACCACATTTCCAGTAGGAAGAAGAAAGGACATAGCCCACTGTTCTTCAGGAGGCAGGGATGGGAATAACCACTATAAGGCATGCAACTAGGGCTCTTTCCGCAGCATGTGGCTGCCCCACTGTGGGGACATGATCACAGCGCTCCATGGGTTGTGTTTCTGCACAATGTTGTCACAGTCCCACTGCCATCTTGTCCCCAAGCGTTGCACGAGTGCAGTATGTGTGAAATGGAAAAAAATCCATTTTATACTTACTGTCATGTTGTGCTGCCACCTTTTCTGGCCATGTGGAAGGGCAACACCTCCCTCCCCAGAGCAGCAATGGCAAATGCCCGGCTGCACTGCAAAAGGGAAGTGACGGGGCCAGAGTGCTTCCCTCTGCAACAATCAGGCAAGGTGCAGAGGGGAGCAGTCCTGGTGCACTTTCCCTCCCACCAGTGAAAGGACTTCGCAGCACCCCGTCATGTAGAAGGGGCCTAAGGAAAAGTGTAGCCTAAAAATTACAGGACTGTAGGAGATACCCAGAGATAACCATTGTGTTTCTGTTGAAACATGAAAGCTCTTCAGGCAGTTGACAGTTTTCTCATCAGGTGGTCAATGTATTAAGACACCCTTTCTTATCAAGGATGAGAAAGTCTGTGAATATTCTCTGTACCACTAGACAGTTATTAGTCATATAAAGAATACTCATAGTTTTTCTCATCCTCAACAAGAAAGAATGTCTTCCCTTTTAAGCAACTCAGGTGTGTGGGTGGTCACAAGATATTACACATTTCAGGACCTTTATATCAGGTCTATACTTAAAAAAATGTGCAGAAAATAAGGCTTTGCGCAAAATACAGTGGCTTAAATCTTACTGTTAGTTCTAACTAAAGTAGACCTACTGAATCAATGTGATTAACCTATAAAGTAACACACAATTCGTTAGCCGATTCAGTGGAGCACTTTATTTGGGTCTAAAAAATAAGATTAAAGTCATTGTTTTCTATGTAAATTCTTTTTGCACGGAAATGTTGATTTTGTGCAAAATAAAAATGTTCACAAATGAAATTTTCACAAAAGAATCCCAAAATGTTAAAAATTGCCAGCAAATGTGTAAAAACACTTGCAGTCTTGCCCAGGAAGGAAATAACTTTGAAAATGCAAGAATGAAACAAGTGACAATTTATGTGCTTAATACTATTCAATATTTCACAGATTAAAGTAGAGGTACTCTTGTGCAGTTATAACTATTGTTATTCAAGAATTTTCTTTAGTCTCTTTCAGAACATACTAGCCTCACGCATGTTTCCTGATGAGGGTAACAATATAGTTATTCTTTCAAGTTCCTACTTTTCTAAATTTCACAGTGCAGAATGGAATATGCACAATGTGTTTCAGCAGTATGTAAACAGCATCTAATAGTTCGGGCTTTGAAAGAAAATACACTCAGAAATAAGTATTCTGAAAGAAAATGCATTCAAAATACACAAACTTTTCTGTGTGAATCTTTTTTTTTTCAAAAAAACAACAACAACAGATTGATTTGGAAATAAGATGGAACATATTCCTTAAAGCATGTATTACAGAAGCTACTGTAGCTTTAAAAAAAGGCATACTCAGAGTAAGCACAGCTGCAAGGACATGAGGAGACTGTCTACTGTTAATTAGCATCAGGCAGTTACTTATATATAAGTGAGAAAATGAATAATAACTCCATTGTGAAAGTGAACTAGCTTTGGTAAGAACAATCGACATTATTTGAAAAATTGACCAAAAAAAAAATCTGTTTCTTGAGTATCAAGAACCTGGATGAGAAGAATCCGAAACTGGCATGAATATTTTCTGCAGAGAAAAATACCATTTTCTGTGCAGGAAACAGTGAAGAAAATATTTCTGCAGCAAATACAAAAAATTCTGTTCCATGAGCAGAAAATGAACTATTAATTCTGGTGTAGAAAAATGGTACTTCTTGTGCAGAAAACATTGTTTTCTTTGCAAAAATCCAGGTCTGATTTTTGTGTGGAAGGACTGCAAACAGTATTTTGAAAACTGCACTGTTTACAAAGAGTTTCTCACAGTGGGAGTGCTTTGAGGGTGTTCCTGCATGGCAGGGGGTTGGACTGGATGGCCCCAACTCTACATTTCTATGATTCTATGATTCCATGGTCTTCATCTCCCAGGGGTCCCAACCAATATGGTCAACTCTCAGAAATTCTGGAAGCTGAAGTCCAAAAGATCTGGATGACCAAAGGATGACATGAGAGCCATCAACTGTATACTGACTCCTTGCTCCTCCTGGCTTCTGAAAGCAGCTAGTAGGGGACTGGCTGACTGGAAAGGGGGAGAAAATAAAGGAAAATGAAGGAAAGAAAATAGACCACTCTACAGCCAGCTGCCATGAATTTGTGAAACATTTTGCCTGGATTTGATCTGACTTGGATGCTGTAATAGTTGATGTAATCTTAGAACCTGCTTGTCTTTTATTATTGGATTTGATTCAGTTGGAGCAGCCTGAGGATGTGGACAGGATCCTTGGAGAAGTGAGAGCCAACACATGTCTACTTGATCCTTGCCCCATCTGGTTTCTGAAAGCAGCAAGAGGGGGACTGGCAGCTAACTCAGTAAAGGAAGTGGTGAATGCCTCACTGCAGCAAGAAACGTTTCCAGCATGCCTAGAAGAGGCTGTGGTGAGGCTCCTATTATAAAATCCCGCCCTGGATCCCACCATCCTGAATAATTATCAGCCAGTCTCCAATATCCCTTTCTTAGGCAAGGTTCTGGAGCACATGGTGGCCTCCCAGCTCCAAGGGTTTCTAGATGGAACAGATTATCTAGATCCATTTCAATCTGGCTTCAGGCCTGGTTATGGGACAGAGACAGCTTTGGTAGCCTTGGTGGATGACAGGGAACTAGACTGGGCCTCTCAGCAGCTTTTGATACCATCGACCATGGTGTCCTTCTGGCACTATTATGCAGTGGTTCCAGTCATTTCTGGATGAGTGAACTCAGAAGTTGGTGCTGGGAGACTCCAGTTCAACTCTGTGGCCATTGGCCTGTGATGTGACTCATGGTTCTGTTTTGTCCCCTATGCTGTTCAACATCTACATGAAACTGCTCAGAGATGTCATCTGGAGTTTTGGGGTTCAGTGTCACCAATATGCTGAGGACACCCAATTCTACCTCTACTTTCCATCTGATTCTAAGGAAGCCATCTCAGTGCTGAACTAATGTCTGTTGTCAGTAATGGACTAGGTAAGGGCAAACAAATTGAAGCTTAATTCAAAAAAGACAGAGGTGCTTCTAGTCAGTTGAAAGACAAATCAGGAAATAGGAACTCTGCCTCTGCTGGATGGGGTTACACTCCCCTTGAAATCTCTTGTCCGCATGTCGGCATCCTGGGCCACGCCCAGGTCCCGCCCTGTCCCCACCCCACCACCCCGATTGGTCGGTGGTTTTTCTTTTCTTTTTTTTATTGTTTCGTCAACTATCGTGCTAACGTTAGCACGATAGATCCTGCCAACAGGCTGTTTCATACTACATTGGTAGCATGCTAATGTGCTAATGATAACGCCGGGTTTTTTAAAAAAACACAGTCGGTCAGACCCCGGGGGCTGTTGTCGTCTCGAGTGTGAGTGACGACGCAGCCCCAGGGCGGCCTCTTGCAGCGATGTGTCATGCAGTGTTGGCTGCTGCGATGGGGGCAGCGGCCAGCCTGCTGCTGGGCGGAGTGTCCCCTAGGAGCTGTGGTGTGAGGGACAGGCAGCAGGGACTGCCCACACCTCGCCCACTCCCGAGTCTTCCCGGAAGCACACTGGACGACGGCTCCGCAGGCCCTCTGGTCGCGCAACCAATGCATGAAAGGGAGCGCCTGGTTTGCCAGAACATCATGCGGTACGGCGGCTCATGAAGGGGGGAGGGAGCATGTTTAATACGCTTTAAAAATGCCATGCGAAAATTGCCCATATTTCCCTATATGAACCTGGCAGGAGTCTAAGGTCTGTAGGGGAAGACTTTCTCTTAGTCTCACTTCCATCCCTGGCTTGCCTGGTGAGGACATAGGAGAGATCCTTCTCAGTGGCTGCTCCCACACCCCGGAACTCCCTTCTTCAGGAAGATAAGATAGTCCCTTCAGGCTCTCTTTTTGCTCACAGGCCAAAACATTCTTATTTAACCAGGCTTTTAATATACAAGCAGGTGGGTTTTCTATTTGTCAAGATGTTTCTAAAATTTTGGTAGGTTTTTAACATTTTATATGTTTTAAATGCTTTTAATTGTTTTCAATGTTTTATTAATGTTTTTTATTAATGTTTTTATTAATGTCTTGACAAATTTTTTTGGAAGCTGCCTTGGGTCCCAATCTGGGAGAAAGGCAGCATATAAATACATAAATAAATAAACCAGTGTCTCAAGAGATGCAATCCATAGCATGAAATCCTGCATCTGAGGTCTTCTGTTGACACAGAGCAAGTAGTGAGGAAAACATGTTGGATATAAGTGTTTTGACCCTTCGAGTCTGCATGAGTGAAACTCCTAACTTTTCCTTTATGCTTGCTGTGCACAGAATCCAATTTTAAAAAATTGTGTTCTACTAGCAATTTACGTGATTGGAATTGACTTAAACTAAAATGCAAGACAAGTTGTGCACTAGTCCAGCCCCCTTGGATTTTAAACCCTACATGTGAAAAATGACATTCTGAAGACTGTATAAAAGATCTTCATGATTTGGAATCCTGAAAAAAGAACAGTGTCCCAGAGCATGTGCAAAGACCCCAAGGTGATGGAAATGCTGTTTTTTGGGCTGCTGCTCTCCATGTGAGGAGAGGGGTGGGACTGGGACATTCCTCCCACTTGTACATTTATTTATATCCTGACTGTCTGAATGGGTTTACTCTGCTATAAACACAGAAAATATCTGAATGCATTATTCTCAAACAATGCTTTTCACCTTCTTTCAGGTATCAATATATACAGGGAGAAAGCCTCTGTTTTATTAAGGAGTCACTTAAGGTAACTGGGAAGTTAAGCTGTCAGGAATATATACATAGTTTCCAAAGCTGAAAATTTTGACTAATGCTGTTCTTGAATCTTAAGTAGGTGAAGCTTTTAAAGTGTTGTAAAGACAAAGGATGAAGTAAAATCACCCAGTGGGGCTTTTCCCTTCTGGATTATGCAAGAATGTAGGTCTCTTCTGTAATAAATTTGCTTTGACAGCTGCTTAAAAAATTTACCAAGCCTGACAACACAGTCTGAAAGTAAAATAGAGAATATAGAGAATATAGATAACTCAGCTGTTTATTTCCTCCCTTCACCCCACTTTGGGAACCACTTATCTTTTTAAGAGGTACCATATTTAACTCCATTATCCATGAGGAGTGATTTCTATGTTCCTTTCTGTTTTCCTGTGTATTGTCCCTGCAAAGAGGGCCAGCAGAACAAGACAAATAACCCAATAGACAGCGTGACATAGTGCAGAAACTGTGGTTCTCCAGATGTTGTGGGACTCCAGTTGCCATCAGCTTTGGTCAAAATGGCCAATGGTCATAAATGATGGCAATTGTAATCTATCCTGATTGGAAGGATTAGGCATTGCCTAGCTGAAGTGTAGCATTTGACCAGGACAGACTGATAATGTAGTGGAGCTAAGCCTCAATGGGTTGAAAGCCAAGGACTTTTTGATTAGCAAGGAGTATGACATCAACAGCCACCACCACCTTGGCCTCTCCTGGTCCCTCTGAGTTTAACTTCAATACCCATAGGAACTCCTCATGGATTTTCCCCGCGACAATGTACCATTGTGAGTATTCCTGGTGTGAACCAAAGTATGTTGCAGTGGCTTGATCTTGAATAGGGAAGACCCATTAGCTTTACAAAACCTATTCTTGTCTTTTTCTCAGTCCCACCACTGTCACAGGCCCATCTGGTGAAGATACAGAAAAATGCCTTCTCAGTGATTTCTTTCAGGTTGTCAAATCCCTTCTACAGGAGGCTAGATTGGCCCCTTCTCTGCTGTCCTTTTGATGGCAAGATTTCAGTGCAACCACCAAGACCATCTCAGACAGATCAGAATGGGAGACTGTTGACCAATGGGGTGGACAGTACAGTAACAGAAACCTTATTCTATCCCAGTCACCCATTCAAATATACACACTTGTTTCCAGCAGACTCAGGACAGGGAACCTGGTTAGGGGAACAAAATCCTGATGGACTGCTTCAACTCTGCCTACTGATCACCTAGGCCTTATCTGCTGCTATGCAGAGATCTTAGGTGGGCAGGGATAGGAGAAGTCTTCTCTTTGCCCAGGTTCATCCAGCTAGATCTGTGTAATACATGCCAGGTTGGCTTTCTCATCCAGCATTATGTCCTGGATCATAGGTGTTTTCTCATTTACTGATCTGGCACCGAGCATCAACATTTCCAGCCCAGGGAGCTGCTGACACAGCTATTCAGTCTATTTGGAATGGAAGTCAGTTCAGGGACAACCCAGGCCCTATGGAACACCTAATCAATCTAACTCTGCTAGATCTCATCAGTCAGTATGGGTAAGGAGTAGGGGTAAGGAGTAGGCTTACATGTGGTGACATGGACTAATTTAAGCATCTTGTCCAAATCATCAGGCAGCAACAACTGAAACTGAGCCCCAGAAAACTATCTAGATACTTCCTCAAACTCCACAGTAACTGTGGTGGCATCATGCTGTGAGCGAATATAATGAACTTCCTCCTCTTGATGCCCTGCAGTTTTATGATAAAGGGCCATTGGAGGTTCTACTCCTGGACTGTCTGAACTTCATTCCATTAGGCTTCTCGCTACTTGGAACAGCTCTGCTGGACCTCACGTTGTGGATAAAATAATAACATAATAAGATGTGTGTGTGTTTTACCAATCACACTGTCACATAATAGGTGCACCGAGAAGCCCTTGCTAAGATACATTATTACAATGCATGCGTGATTGAATCACTTCAGTCAAAATGTTTTCCAGTAAGTTTGCACAGAACCACAGCCTGTGTGAGTCTAGCAGGCAAGGAAGAATGGCATAGTTGTTAGTGCTGTTTATTGGTCATGTGCAAGAAACCTAAGACAGTGAAGTGAAATCAGTCATTGATTAAGGTGCACCAGAGAGAAGAAAATCAGGAGACATGGGGCATGGAACAGCTATGGCCAGAGATGTCTTTCTGGCATTGTGGTTGCTATGGTTTATGTAATTGTCTATCATCTAGGCCGTTTCCGCACTACACTGTTCTAGTGCTATTATTCCACTTTTAATATCCTATGGAATCCTGGGGTTTGAAGTTTAGGGAGGGGCCTTTAGAATTCTCAGCCAGAGAGCTCTTTGGCCTCAGTGAACTAC
This sequence comes from Ctenosaura bakeri, assembly GCA_948474755.1. Lineage (NCBI taxonomy): Eukaryota > Metazoa > Chordata > Lepidosauria > Squamata > Iguanidae > Ctenosaura > Ctenosaura bakeri. Next base: position 103,217 of record CAOLHI010004195.1, read on the forward strand.
AAACCCCAGAATTCCACAGGATGTTGAAAGTGGAATAATAGCACTATCACAGTGTGGTGTAGAAATGGCCCTATATATCTATTGGAGGCTGGGTTTTGGGGTGTGAAGAGGATTCCGGTACTGAAACTGGTTCAGCTGAGTCCCAGATACTGATGGAAATGAAACCAATTCTGACTGATTTCTACCAGATCTGAATCAAATCAGATTTGTGTCCAAAGTCAAATAATATAGTCTAAGCTTATTGACAGTACTAGTATGCAACCTTGAGCAAGAATCTCACCAGACCTCTCAATCATAGTGATTATGGGGAGTTACAAGGTCAACTATTATCTCCTGCGTCTTTGTTTCTTTGCTGTGCTAGCAGCTGATAATTGAAAAAGCTGTGATAAAGATTTACACGGTTACGGATTGTCATTTTTCCTTTTAATGTTCTAAACTTTTCTTTTGTTGAATAGCCTAGATAAATCTTTCACTTGATTTTGTTTAAATTTGTTAAAATAAGTAATTATTTATGCATCTGTGCAGTGAAAACTATATTCCACATTACAGTTGCCTCAGTGGTTATTAGTTCTCTGAATTGCTTTCTTGGTGTGATTCATTTTTAATAATAATCTCTCTTCTGTCTGTCTGTCTGTCTGTGCAATTTTAGCATGTCAACAAGCAAATTTATGTAATTCATAGGGCACATTTATTGTTGTTGTTGTGTTGTTGTTATTGTTGTTATTATAATTATATTGTATATTGACATCATATTGTGAAGCAAAGTCCATTGGTTTAGCAAGCAAACTGCTAAAAATTGCCATCATACCTCCCCGTTAGCTAAATTTAGATATGATTTACAGTCTTAATAGTTATTATTACTGCTATTACATCTGATCATTAGTTTAACTTGATGAGTCACAAGGAATTTCTGCAGTTCTAATACCAGAAATCTACATAGGCTATTTCCATACTACACTGTTACAGTGCTATTATTCCACTTTCAACATCCTCTGGAATTCTGAGGTTTGTAGTTTACTGAGGCCCAAGGCCCCTCCTCAAACTGCAAACCCCAGGATTCCACAGGATGTTGAAAGTGGAATAATAATACTATAACAGTGCAGTGTGGAAATGGCCATAGTGTCCCAAAAAATAGGGGGAGGATGCATGATTTTTCTTTACCTGTTTACCTATTATAAGACTTATAAGGAGTAGTAGCATTGGTGACAGCTGGAGAAAGCTGGCTTCATCACCCAGTAAGATCTATAAGGGTAAAATGCAGTGGTAGGGGAAGCAGGTTTGCTTCTATTTTGAGGAGGGCTGAACCCAAAGATCAGAGGCAGGCAGGAAGTGAAAACAGCAGCACCATGGCAGAGGTAAATAATCTGAGTCATCACCAAAAATGTGATATCTGGAAACAATAAACAATTTAAAAAATAAAACATGTTCAGGTACCTAGTAGTAAAACCCTTGCAGCCACTTGTTTGAAATCTGGCTGTTTTAATCCGCTCTTTCTGTTTTACCATGCCTCCAAATTTTATGTAAATATGGTTAGAACCAAAAATATTTCTGCCACCCCCCCCCCCGCATGCAAGTCAACAGAGGCCTAGATGTACAAATCTTGATTTGAGTTCAGAATCTGGATCAGACCAGCAGTGGCGGATGGAGGGTTAACAGCGTCCAGGGCAAGGGGGCAGGGTGACTGGCAGGCGTGGGGCAACCAACCTGTGGAAGTGGGCAAGGCAACTGGGAGGGGGGGCGAGTGGAGGCGAGTGGGATGAGTGGGAGGCAGAAGTGAGAGGGTGAATGGCACAGCAGGTGTGGTGAGCAGTGGAAGTGGACAGGACAAGTGGGGGCGGGTGGAGTAGGGGGTGAGTGGAAGTGGGTGGGGCAAAAGGTGGAAGTGGGTGGGGCAAACAGTGGAAATGGGCAGGGCAAACAGAGGAAGTGGGCAGGGCGAGCAGTGTAAGTAGGCAGCATGAATGGGGGTGGGTGGGGGAGGGGCAAGTGGTGGTGGGTGGGGCAAGTGGTGGGCAGAAGTGGGGCAGATGAGAGGCAGAAGTGGGTGGAGCAAATGGCGGAAGTGGGTGTGGTGAGCCGCAGAAGTGGGCAGGGTGAGTGGAGATGGGTGGGCGAAGTGGATGGGGCAAATGGCAGGCAGAAGTGGATGGGGTGAACAGCAGCTGGAGACAGGGGGGATTCCTCTTTTTTACGCCCCCCAACATTGATCACCAGGGCAGGCATCCTAGATCCACTTCTGCAGACTAGTCCTGGATTGGTTAGGGCTGAATCAGGTCCAGATCTAAATTTCTATATAGGCCCCAAACTGAATGCACAGCCCTGGTTTTTTTTTTTCTTTTTTCTTTTTTTTTTTTTTTGAGGAGGGTGTGGTTATTCTTTTTTTGTTCCATTTAGAATTGGAATGAATAAACAGCAGCTGGTCTAAGAAAGTCAGGATGGATTTGGGAGGTAAAATTAGGGATAGGACAACTGAATCCTTGAATCCTCAAATTCTTGGCAGGGATTCGAGATTCAGGAATCCGAATCCCTGTGCCAAAATAGGCAAACCAAATCTTTCGAATCCGCCATCTGAACAGTTTGTTGGAGACCCAGACGCCTGAAAACCTGGGAGACCAGGACACCTGAAAATTTGGGAGACTAGACACATAAGGGGAGATGGCAAGTAGGTGAATTTTTACCTTGGAGTAATAATGACCTTGCAAAGCTCTTTCAGACACAATTCTAGGGTTTCTAGTTTTACAAGGTGTCACAGCCTTCTCTGCCAAAGTCTGCTGGTGCATCATCAAACTACAAACCCCAGGATGCCACAAGGAGCTATGCAAAGAAAATCCAGTTTTGACCTGGATTAGCTCTGTACTGTAGTGGTCCTGTTTACACCAGGAGGAAAATGTATGATTAATCCACATTTTCCTCCCTGTGTACAAGGGGCCTTCATGACATTTTCAGTCTGGGGAGATCCTGAGGCAAAACTATGACAGTTGTCCTGGCCAGATTTCTTCAGAGGGAGGTTTGCCTTTGCCTAGGGTTTTCCTAAGGCTGAGAGAGCATGTCTTCCCAAGATTATCCTTCTTTCCCTTGCTTTTTAAACCCTTTATAGAAAAAGGATTCAAAAGATTTAAGATTTGTGAGATTCATGGATTCCCAGAACCTTCCAGGGATTCAAAAAATTCTGGATTCATCCCATCCCTACGTAAAATATTTCTTTTTCAAGAAAAGAAAGTTTTTCTCTTTGCAAACTTAAGCCATCTCCACACTACAGTGTTATAGTGCTATTATTGCATTTTCAACATCCTGTGGAACTCTGGAGTTTGTTTACTGAGGCCCAAGAGCTCCCTGGCTGAGAATTCTATATGTCCCTCCCTAAACTACAAACCCCAGAATTCCATACGATGTGGAAAGTGAAATAATAGCATGAGAGCACTGTAGTTTGCAAATGCCCTTAGATAAAGCAGGGAAACAAACAAATAAACATGGAGATCTGATGATATCTCACAATGAATCTGGGAAAGAATAATGTTTGGAAGAATGGACTTTGAATAATTTGAAGTGTTTCTAAATTGTGCATCAGGCTACAAAGCAGATCAGCTTGCTTTTATAAGTTGACAGATTTGAGTCCACCTTACCTTCCTGATAGAGATCTAATATCAGAATAAGGATGTCCCATTACCAAAGGGAGTGTTGCGGGGGGGACCTCACTGTAAACCGAAAGCCTGCCCTGTGTGTCAAGTATGAATCAGCCTTTTACTTTCCTGGCTTCTGGAATCCACCATTACATTGATTTGTTTAAATGGCACACTACATTAATATTGCTTATCTTCTTCCCAAGCTTCACCTCCATCAAATCTTGTAAAAGATAACCCATCTTATTACAGACAGAACATTTGCTATCAAGGTAAGCTTAAAATGTCAGAGACAGAAATATATCGATCTTGCACTTAGACTTTTAATGTAATTTCAGTCCTGAGCAGGGAAGTCATTGCTTGATATCACTGACAAGATCGCCTGAAGAACAAGGATGGGGGGAATGCTGTGACAGTTGTAGATGTTTTCCTTGCCTGCCAAATGCTGGTTCCATAACTGCTGATCCTACGTGGAAAGAAGTCGTTTTGAAAAATGGAAAACAAACAAAGAAACCCCCCCCCATTAGGTGTTCAAGCACAGCAGTTGGATTTACTTAGTCAAAAGAAAAATTCCCATTGAATTATGTATAGGGAAGAGCACCCCATGAGTAATATTTGTTATAATACCTTAGGAGACTAATGCAAAATAAGAAGGCACACATAAGAGAACTGCCTATAATATATCAGAAGTGGAGTATTTTCCTTATTGGAGTTTTTAGAGAAATGTCAAGCATCTTGTTTCAGAAGAAATCATTCTTTTGGCTGATAGGGACTAATGGACATCATTTTTTCAAAACGGGAAGGATAGTAACATGCAGAAGGACCACCACATTACAATCCAGCAGCTACCAAACAGTTTGAGACTTTGGGCCTTTTCGCACTACACTGTTATAGTGCTATTATTCCACTTTCAACATCCTGTGGAATCCGGGAGTTTGCGGTTTAGGGAGAGGCCTTTAGAATTCTCAGCCAGAGAGCTTTTGGCCTCAGGAAACTACAAACCCCAGAATTCCACAGTACTATAACAGTGTAGTGAGGAAATGGCCTTTGCTATGAACTACAGGAAGCTAATGTTCTATGAAGGATGCTGTTACCCTGATTTCTCGGGGTCCTGTGAGGGACACCTAAGTGCGCTCCAAATTACAAAGTTGGGAATTACCGGTAGTCAAAAGAGCACAAGCTAGCACTACGAGAGGCAGGGCAACAGAGCGAGATCTTTGACCCAATGTCTACGGGGTCAGGCGGAGTCAAGGAGCAAACAGAAGTAAATAATGATTGGTGTTTTTATTAATAAACAGCCAAACAAGTGTATGCCACACACTCACACAGAGAACTATAGAAATAAAGGTTGGAGTTGGATAGAGGGATTTTGAGAGGAGGTTTTGTATGGGAAATACTACTCCTGTCCTGAAGCCCAGGTATCCAGAAGAAGAAGTTTGTGGAAATGGAGTTTCTCAGCACGTGGAGCTGAGGGGAAAGCTCGCTGAACGAAGCAACAGCAAGGCGAGATGGAAACCAAGAGCAATCCGAGCAATCGAAAGAAGTGCTCAAAGTCAGGGGTTCCTATAGGGGAAAATGTGGCCGTAGGCTAGTCCATTCTTTGGGACAACAATGAGTTTCAGGCTGGAGACAAAGCCTCCGAAAGGTCAGTATTTTACATGACTGAGTTAAGACCGAATTGTCAATAGAGTAGGCAATATGCAAACGCGGAGTACTTGACATCTGAGTATTCGGCTAGTCAAGCTGCCTGCTTGGGGCAGGGAGTTCTTTGTAAGTGGCGTGCATACATAATGTAGTACTTGCCTTGAGGTCTCCTGAAGTGGTGGGTCGGCTATTTCTGGCCTGCCTGTATTTGTTTGGAATATTACAGCGATTAATGGCCATGCCTGTATGTGAGCTTGTCTGGGGACCTCGCAAGCACGTGAAGGAAAAAGGGGTATAGTAGGCCAAATTATTGATATCAAAACGATATCTAATATCTCACAAGTCTGGGCTAGAAACTGCAGTAACAAGGCCTACATACCTGAAAGGCACCAGATCCCGTCAAATCTTGGAAGCTAAGCAACCTGGTCAATACTGGTTTGTACTTGGATGGGAGACCACTAATGAATACCAGGGGCTTCAGGCTGTTTTTCAAAGGAAGGCAAAACCACCTCTGAGTATTGCTTGCCTAAGAAATCCTTCCGAATTTCATGGGATCACCATAAGCTGACAGACAATTTGAAAGCGCACACACCCACATTAGTCTATGAAGATACTTTCCTTCTTTTGGAGGACGTGTCAGGAGATCTGCTTTTATTTATTCATATGAGTCCAAGAGCAAGTACTGGTATTACAGACAGATTTTAAAAAAAATCCATTATTTTGCCCAAAGTGTGTAAATGAACACTATATTGTTTCTGATGTTGGATAACTTTCATGACTTTGAGGATTTTTGGAACCTTGATCTAAGGGTATATGGAAAATGGTGCTGTTGCATGCATGCCAAGAGCTCAGTTGGAGAGAGGTGCTTCAGAAATTCTCCCTGTCTGAATTTCTCCCTATATTTGTTGGTATCCAATTACCTGGTCTTATTTTTTTGAGCTATGTCTGTCATTAGGATCCATTATTATGCCTTTAAAAATGCTGAATTCTTATCAGTTTCATGCACAGCTTCATGCACAGCTTCATGCACATTCAGACTCAGCTTCATGCACATTTTACTGAGGTATTACGCTCCTTCCATTTCCTCATGTCTTCCTTTGTGTTTACTTCACAAGTGATGGTTAAATACCTTGGGAAAAGAAAATAGAAATTCTATCTAGAGGTGATATTGCATCATTTATTCAGTGATGCAATTCTCCTCTACTTTTGGTCTTGAAAAAAGCAACAAGTAATTTTAGCAATCTTCTTCCCACTGTGAGAAAGTCTTCAAAAACTGAATAGTTTTTGGAGACTATTGACAGTTAGGGATTTACTGAGTGAATATTAGTTTCTATACAGAAAATACTGTTTTTGTGCAACAACCCATGTGTAAATTTAGCACAGAATAAGTCACAAACTATGAAAACTCTCTTCAGTCCATGATTTTCCTCACTAGGGTTTCCCAATACTCAAGAAACATATTTTCCAACCACATTTGAAGTATTTTTAAATCTTCTTTCCATTTCTAAATTTACTGTGTGACTTAGGCCATTTCCGCACTACACTATTATAGTGCTATTATTCCAGTTTCAATATCCTATGGAATTCTAGGGTTGTGGTTTACTGAGGTCAAAGAGTTCTCTAACTGAGAATTTTAAATGCCCCTCTCTAAACTGCAAACCCCAGGATTCCATAGGATGTTTAAAGTGGAATAACAGCACTATAATAGTGTAGAAATCACCTAAGTATCAGAATAGAAGATGGGAATTTGAAATGCAAATTTTAATATTCTGTTCTCCTGAAGGCCATTTCAAGAGAAATTCAGGATTCATTGATGCTGTCACCTTCTCCATCCAAAAACATCATATTCTTGAAGAATCCTCAACATATGTTTAGTTCCAAGTTGGGTAGTTCACACACAAGCAGGAGTTCCATGTGGAGGTCTGATCCAGGTATTACCATGGATAACTCCAGGTAAAGGTCAAGCAGGCTTGAATAAATTTCAGTGTTGTTTCAGATACAAGTTTGAATCTTATACAAGATTGTAGCATAGGCCATTTCCACACTACACTGTTATAGTGCTATTATTCTATTTTCAACATGGAATTCTGGGGTTTGTAGTTTACTGAGGCCAAGGAGCTCTCTGGCTGAGAATTCTAAAGGCCCCTCCCTAAACTGCAAACCCCAGGATTCCATAGGAGGTTTAAAGTGGAATAATAGCACTATAACAGCATAGTGCAGAAATTGCCTTAGTCTTGGACTGGGTGACTCATTCTGCCTACTAGAAGAAGGAGAATTTGCTGTTAAAGGAGCCTTTCCTGCTTTAGTAATCATGAGCTCCAATGGCATTAGAGGACTGTGACTTCACTGTGGTTTCTGGTCTGGAGTCCTTGGATAGTGATGATGCCATTGTGACTTCAAACTAAAGAGGTGATAGCCAGATGGACCTCTAGGGGAGTCTAATGTTTTGGTCAAAATACTGAGGACAATTCTTTCATCACTCCATTACTTCTTCAGAGGCTGTGATATCAACCCTGCCACATGGGGAGTCTGACTTCTCTGTGGCAACTGTTATTATTGCTATGGCACTGTTTAAATCCATGGATAATAGTATTCCCATGCAGCTTGTACTTCTCATCAGAATGACAAGGTTTATAGAAATGACATTTCCCATGACTACTTGTAACTGGTAAAAATGTAAACCACATCGTATGCTTGAGAGAGACATCACTAGAGCATGATGGGAAAAGTTTTGAAATGAATCTATTAAGGTCATCATTGGCTGTTTTTCATAATAATTTCATCCTCTGCGGTCCCATTTCAAATCAGATGAAGGAAGCTCTGCTTTTCACTGCAGAGAAGGCAGATGCATTTTTCTGCCTTTGCTCTACCATGAAGGGGAAAGGACATCCATTATAAGAATTCACATGCATGCACACACACATACTTGGAATGGAAATAAATTTTATTGTGGTCTCCAGGCTTAACAAAAGTACAATTCTTATATCTCCTGAGATCTGTTGCAAGAAAACACATACCTCAACTCAAGCATTTGCACATATTCTTGAGGCTCACTGGACCTTTCTGATAAATAAAATGGGTTGAAAACTAAGTGTGGTGGCCAAGATGCACATAATTGAGAAAAACACACAAAATTAGGCTTTGGTCAATGGAGAAAAGCTGCCTAAATTACATAAATTGTGCAAAAAGTAGAGATGGGCCAATCGAATCCTCGAATCCTTCGCAAGGATTCAAGACTTGCGAATCCAAATCCCTGTGCCAAAATAGGCAACTCGAATCTTTCAAATCCACCAACCAAACAGTTTGTTAGTGACCAGGATGACTGAAAACCTGAGAGACCAGGCACACAAGGGGAGGTGGCAAGTAGGTGGGTTTTTTCCTTGGAGTTATAATGGCCTTTGCTAACAATTTCAGAAATTACATCTGCAGTTGCTTTCTAATATACTTAAATTGAACATTTTTAACATTTAGGTTCATTTCATATTCAAGTTCAGCATTATTTTCTGTGCTGAAAAATCAATGGGATGTATAAATGCTGGGGTCAGTGAATCTGATGCCTATCAGAAGTAGTGAGGCAGAGGGCAAAGTCACACAATCGCATCCAGCAATTGCCACATGTAGACCAGTGCTTCTCCTTGCACAAGGTATGTCTGCTCAGGCTGCCTGTGCCTGCTTGGACTGCCTCCCTCTGCAACATAATAATCTCTATTCTTTTAATTTAAGACTGGAGGGTAGAGATTGGGAATTATTGAGACTGGACTAGAGATTTGACTTGAAAGTCCATTGCAGGACTTGACACTGGTTTGGAGGGTAGAGAATTGAGACTGGACTAGAGGCTGGTGTTGTTGTTTTAAGTGCCTTCCCTGTTGCCGGACTTCAGACTTGACTGAAAGGTACAGACTTCTTGAGATTTCAAGAACATCTGAAAGATTCCTTTGCATAGCTCCCTTCAAAACCTCTTTCATGCACAATTCTGGAGTTTCTAGTTTTACAAGGTGTCACAGCCTTCTCTGCCAAAGTCTGCTGGTGCATCATCAAACTACAAACCCCAGGATGCCACAAGGAACTATGCAAAGAAAATCCAGTTTTGACCTGGATTATCTCTGTACTGTACTATGTGGCCCTGTTTACACAGGCAGGAAAATGTGTGATTAATCCACATTTCCCTGCCTGTGTAGAAAGGCCTTTCATGTCCTTTTCAATCTGGGGAGATCCTAAGGCAAAACTATGACAATTGTCCTGGCCAGATTTCTTCAGAGGGAGCTTTGCCTTTGCTTAGGCTTTTGTTAACGCTGAGAGAGTGTGTCTTACCCAAGATTATCCTTCTTTCTCTTGCTTTTGAAACCTTTTTTTAAAAAAAGAATTCAAAAGATTTGAGATTCATGAGATTCATGGATTCCCAGAACCTTCAAAGGATTAAGATCCAGATTCAGATTCGGAAAATTCTGGATTCGTCCCATCCCTAGCAAAAAGAAAAGCACAAGTTATGGGGGAAAATACACAAAAATGTACTTGAATAACAGTGTGAAAAGAAAATGCAAAGTCTCAAAACCCAGTATACAAGATAGGACACAAGCAAGGGAGGGGGCTAGAAACTGTATGACATCAATTCTGAGAGATGTTTATATCCTTAGTGTACACACACACACTTTCTTTTTACTTTGGATTAAAATCTAATTTATTTATTTACTCTATTTTAACCCTTTCCCATAGGGTGTCAATTTTTCAAAGAACGAGATAGCAGGATTGTTTTTAAAAAAATGTTTTTCTTACCCACATCTGATTTAGGTGTTATGACAGCATGATCCTAAGAACTGCTTCGCCAACAATTAAGTTAAGGTGTCTTGTAATGTGAATGTTTTCAATGCAGTGCTACAAATCATGTCAATAATATGCTTGCTCCAGAGTCCTTGCAACTCTGGCATTGCATACAGATAAAAATGGACATTCAAAATAAGAGATGCACATCTGTTGAACATATCCCAGTGCAGTGTATTTTGCTTGTTTTGGGGATGTTCAGAACCTCTTAATGGGCATTATCTTGTATGATGCTGTAACACTTCCAATTTCTCTTGAAGAAAGGCCAGCACAACGGATAAATATTGTAAATGAGATTGTTGCTGAGACAGTCAGCAACAGTCTAAGAGGTGGCATGATAGCTTTATTTAAATATCTGAAAGAATGTCATACAGAGGATGAAGCAGGCTTATTTTCTGCTGCTCCAGAGACTAGGACATGGAGCAATAGCTTCAAACTTCAGGAAAAGAGATTCCATCTAAACATTAGGAAGAACTTCCTGACAGTAAAAGCAGTTTGACTGTGCAATATCTTACCATGGAGTGTGGTGGAGTACTCCAAGAACATGCCACCTCTTGATCTTTCTTCTCCAGGCTAAACATACTCAGCTCCCTAAGCCACTCTTTATAGGGCTTCATAGTTTCCAGACCTTTAACCATTTTGGTTACTTTCCTCTGGACATATTCTTTGGAGGTTTTTAAACAGAGGTTGGATGACCATCTATCAAGAATACTTTAATTATGTATTCCTGCATGTCAAGGGGTTGGACTCAGTGGCTCTTGTGGTCTCTTCCAGCTCTATGATTCTATTGTTCTAAAGGGGATAGAGCAGAGCCCTGCCATTATGCCTCTCATCAAAGTCCTTGGCCCATGAATCTCAAAGTAATATATTTCAGGAATTTTCAGCAATTTCCCTGATTGCAGGTGGATCCCTGTCTTCTTCTTCATTTTGGCTAGGGATGGGCCAACCAAATCCCCGGGCCAAAATAGGTGAATTGAATCTTTTGAATCCATGCCTCTTCCCACCCCCACCAGCACAATCCGGCCAAAGGCAGGGGGAGGAGGTGGCAGGGAGCACAATCCCACACTCCCTGTTCTATTCCTGCCCACCCGCCGCCGCCACGATCAGGCCCATGATGGGCAGGAGGGGTGGCAGGAAGCATGATCCTGTGCTCCCCACTCTATTCCCACCCACCGTCACCATGATCAAGCCCATGGCAGGGAGAGGAGGTGGCAGAGAGCATGATCTCACATTCCCCCCCTCTTTTGCAGCCCTTCCCCGGTGTGATCCTGCTCAGACCTGGTGGCAGACGGTTGTGGGGAGTGCAATCTGGTGCTTCCTGCTCTTTTGCTTCCCACCCCCACTGCAATCCTGCCCAGGGCAGGCAACAGAAGGTTGCGGGGAAAGCAATCTCATGGGGAGGATTCAAAAGAATCGAGATTTGTGGATTTGCAAAACCTTCCAGGGATTCGGATCCAGATTTGGATTTGGATAATTCTGGATTCATCTTATCTCTAATTTTGGCACAATGGACAGGAAGGCAATATTTGCTATTCTCAGCTGATCTCCATGAATAGCTAAGGAAGGAATTGTTGCCAAAGGTGGCATGCATGAAGTGTGTGCGAGTAAAATGCATATGTGCTACCACCATCCATTGCTGGCACTCCCATCAATTCCATGAAACATAGCTAATGATGAGAGATTATGGAAACTGAAGACCAACAACAGAATAATGGGAGTTGAATTCCAACATACTTGCCCATCTGTGGTTGGACCTGCCTTTTCTCCTCTCAGACTGCTATGCTGGCTTCCCAGTCTAATAAAGTACCCTGCCAGTTTACACAGCTCTGCCTTCCCCTTTAAAACACCTCCTTCATGTAAAAAGGATGAAGCTTTTCAACAGTTACTTAGAACCTCTCGGTACTTCTATGGTAGTGTGGTTCTGTTTGGTTGTAACTACTGAACAGCATTAAGTTGTGTCAAAATTTATAAAAATATACTATGATTTTTATTAAAATAACAAACAGAACAGAGAACTCGATTTCATAAATATATCAAAGCTCAAACAGTTCTTATATCTTTACACCAGTATTTAAGTAAGGTAACACAGAGAGCCCTGTGGCTATCCTTTCACCCAAAGATTCAGTTCCCAAATATAGGTCACACTCTCTGACAAGATTCAAAAATGGTTTGATTTTTCTTCTAGCTTTCTCTCTAGGCTTTCTTAGAGAAACAGACCCACCCACTCAGACAAGGCCCCCTGGTTGACTGAGAAACTGTAGTCCCGAGTTCTCGCTGGCTGAAGGACCAACTCTTAGCCCTTCCTCCTGAAAACTGACAAATGACAATCAGATTGCCTTTTTATATATTTTCCCTCTCAGGTCACCAAACCCTCCTTTTTACAAATGGTTTCTGTCTTGAGTAGCTACTCTGGCTGCCTGGCAATCTGTTGCTGTGGCTGATCTGCCACTCAGGATAGCCACACCCTCATCGCTCCATTACACCATCACTGTTCTAAACATGTCTTGCTCTAGAGATCTAAAAAGGTGACCGATTGCCACCCCACATTCTACCTAAGCAAAAGGCAGTAAGGCTCTTTCTGCACCTTACCTTTTTCCATCATCATCCCATCGGGTTCCTCCACAACCTTAATGTTCCCCTTCGCACCCGGTTGGCTGCCTGAGAAAGGTTAGCATGAGGGACATAATCTTTCCTTCCACAGTACAGCTGGACACTTCCTGTGCTGCCCTGGAGAAGAAAGCACCTAGATCGTACTTCTGCCCTTTCTGCACAGCTGCCAGCAATGGGAGTGTTGAGCGATTGGAGGCTGTTACTGGATTTTTTGCCAGTAGCAGTATACCCTGCAATTGCGACAGCTGGAGATGTGTGGGCAGCAGGGCCGCAACGACTTCATGTGAAAACATGATTCACACACCAGCACAAATGTGTCCCCCTCCTGGGAGTGCACCATCATGTGGAAATGGCCTGAGTCTGGCCATGAGGTCCTAAACATGGAGTGCCAGCCTCACAGTGTTGTATAATAAAGGTATTTACCCTATAAATAATTAATCAAAAAATGATAATCTCAAAATAAATTAGTCCCTCTGAAAAACTATGAGCTTATCTGCCCATTCAAAGGAAATTAATATAGATCGTAATGTTTATGAATACTGTTCATTCATCACTGAAATGCATAGCAAAACACTCATTCATTCTAAAACAGTTGGGTTGTCATACATACTGATAAAACAGCATTTTTGGAGCAACCCAAAAAATTTAAATAACATTATTAGGGGAAATCAGTGAAATTACAACCACCCACATCAATGGTTTGAAACCACAAAATATTGTGTCGGAAATTATTTAGCATTATGAATATAGATTTCGTACAGATGATTTCTCTCCAAGTGGATCCTTCATATGTTTTGTATAAATAAGTTTAAACAGCTGCTGTTGCTGAATTATTGGATACAAGCTACTTTTTGAGATGGGTATATATGCACATGTGTCCATCCATCCATCTGTTCTGCAACAATTAGATGGAATTTCTTCAATAAATTTCAAGCAAATTTACTTGTCTTACAGAATTTGTTTCAGGATGGCAAACTAATCGTCTCTGAAATTAATCTCTGGCTCAGTTATTGAAAGAAGAAGACAGGAATCCAGAAACGGTAATGGTATTACTGCCTGTTTTTGAAAAGGATGGATGGGTTATGAAGTCATCTTTGCTGTTACTCAGTCTTATCAGGGGCACAGAGTTAGATATTATTTTGTATTTAAAGAGTATCAGGAACATGCATGAAACACACATTGGAAGAGTGTGCAAAGCAGTACTTTCTTTCAGCAAAATACATGAAATTAGAGACCAGTAACTGTCCTGGCAAGTGTCTAAAAATATTACAACAAGAACAACAGTTTAAATGCACTGTTTGTAATTTAAAGCGGACAGTATGCTTAGAGCAGTCTTGGACTCTAAGGTCCAGGGACTATTACTGGACTTTGGTCAGACTCACTTTCATGTCGTTCTAATATACTCTCCATTACTTTTAACGTAAAAGAGCCTTGTGCCCTTGTAAGGGCAATTTTACTATATCTTTGTCCCTTACCTCTTTTACTTCTTGGGTGAGTAGGTTGTGAGGAAACGCACTGGTTCTGAGAAAACAGCTTGAAATTACATAAGAAATCACCTGGTTTTCCCTTTAGTGGCCCTGATAGATCTTTTAATTAAAAAAGAAAAAGGGTATCAGAAGCATGGAGACAAGGGTCATGAGGGGCCACAACCAGGGGCCATACTTTGCCCACTCCTGGGTTAAATCGACCACATCCAAAGAAGACAGGATCTTTCAGCTTTGAAACATGTTTGGAAAGCAGCATTGTGCTTAAAAAAATAAGTGAACTTGGGGAAAATGTTCAAAATAATAGCAGGACCGGTTGCATAAACTGGATTCATTTCCAGTGATGTGGATTCAGCTTCCAACTCCAGGTTTGTGCATTTGCCAGATCTAAAGTCATTCCCACCCTATACTGTTAGTGCTATTATTCCACTTTCAACATTCTGTGGAATTCTGGAGTTTGTAGTTTACTGAGGCCAAAGAGCTCCCAGGCTGAGAATCCTAAAGGGCCCTCCCTCAACTGCAAATCCTAGAATAACAATGTAGTGTGGAAATGACCTAAGTGTGTTAACAGTTTTCAAAACTACCCTCTCCTTCCCATTTTCCAACATGTCAGAGAATCTGTCAGAGAACAGCAGTCAGAACCCTGATACAGATAGAACCTGAACTGGACTAGGAAGTCAAACAGCACAATCCAGATTCTGCTGAGGAACTGGACCCCTTTATACAGGAGTCACATACTTCACAGTGCTTGCTCACCAGCGCAGGCTTCCCAGAGGGAGTGTGTTGACTAAGGACCTTTCCACACTACACTGTTATAGAGCTATTATTCCACTTTCAGCATCCTGTGGAATTCTGGGGTTTGTAGTTTACTGAAGCCAAAGAGCTCTCTGGTTGAGGACTCTAAAGGCCCCTCCCTAAACTGCAAACCTCAGGATTCCATAGGAGGTTGAAAGTGGAATGATAGCACCATAAAAGTGTAGTGCAGAAAGGCCCTAACGTCCATGGAGTGGAAAGGCCAGAACAGTACCACAAAAAAGGCTCATTACACTTAAGGAAAGGCATAGGCTGTGAGAATGAAGGAATAAAAGAGGCCTCATTTGAACTCCAGGCCCTATCGAAGGGTGTTGTGGGCCTGAAGTTAACCACGGTCCTTCATCTCTGGCCTGAAACCAAATATAGGTGGGACAATAGTGTTAATGCTGAGAAGCACACATGCTGTTACGCCAAATGGTCATGCTAACCAAACAGACAAACATATGGCAAATGACTACAAAATGGTCATCCTGAATATAATATATCTGTAAGGCAAGGGTGGGCAACTGTGGAAAAGTAGAGGGCAGATTTAGTTGCTGAGGAGACTTTGGAGGGTGGCATCTCCCCCACTGCACCCACCTCTGCAGGAAAAAAAATGAAAAAGGTTTTTGCCTCAGACGCTCTCACTAGGGGGGCATGAGAGCATTTTCACCATCTTTAGGGTCTCCTGGGCCATTTTAGGCCCGAAAGAGGCCTTTTCTTTAAAAATGGAAAGTGAGCAGAACTCACTTCCTGTTTGTTTCTGGTTTCAAAAAAAGCCTTGTCCAGAACCTAAATCTTGTCTAGAACCAGAATGTGGTGGAAATGCCCCCCAGGACCCTTGGAGGGAATTTTGGGACATAAATATTTCTCAGAATATTTTTGATCCCTGGTGGGCCCAAGCAGAAATGCCATTAACACCCATCCAGAGGGCAGTTTTGAGGGGAAAAAATGAAGAAGAAAAAACTTTTGGGTCTCTCTCGGTGCCATAAAAACAACCCTGGGAGGTGCCATGCAGCCCACAGGATCCAGTTTTTCAAACCCTGATATATTGGTTAACATGCCAACATGTAACATCGGCCCTTTCCGCATGCGGTTATTAAGGTGGGCCAATGTGCCTTGCCAAGGTCTTCTGCACCTTGGAGCAGACTAGCTTCGGTTTATTTACCTTCGTTCCACACGTAATTCCGACTAAATGCGCCCCCACGTGGTGGTAAAGCACACTATTTGAAAACCGGAAGAAATCGGTTTTCCAATTTTCCAGATTGATCCAATTAGTACTTTCACAGTGGTGCAGACACGTACATTCGTGCCAACGCGAATTGGTGGTCAGGGGAGGGCTCATGGGAGGGGCCAGGGGGTAGTATGGACTTGCGCACATACGCAATGATGTACTAAACCATGCCAAAAAAACAAAAGGGCCAATCACAGCCAACGGGGTGAGGGGTGTAGCAGGAGTGGCCGTGGTGAAGGCAGTGTGGATTCATGAACTCGCACTCCTCCAAATCAGAATGGAACATACGCAGTAGCTGTGTGGAAGGAAATGAGAGAAAGTCCACCTTGTTTCGAGCCCAGAAAATCTGGTAAGTTAAGAAACGGCACAAACTGATTCACCAGTCTCATGTGGAAAGGGCCAAACATGCATGTCAAGAAACCACCCTAATCCATTCTAGAGGTGAGGGAATTTTTAGAGTGAGGTGAGGGCGTTGCATTTTCTCAGAGGCCGTTTATCCAGAGAAATTGGGAAAAAAACAATTATGGAATAGTTTCCTTTAGAATAGTGAGTAAAATGCTTAGGACAGGTTGTTCACGTATTTACTGCCCCAAGATTATTTCCAAAAGCCACATAAGAGGAAAACTTTTATGGTAGACTATATACAGTATCAGATCATGATGATTTTGTTCTTGCCTTCCTTTTCTTATTTTGTTTTAATGGGAATGAGTCAGCTATGTCTCTCGACACTATTAAGAATAAGTGGAGACAAAATCATTTTCTCTGGTTTACTTCTGTTGATATTCTCACTTCTTGAAATTGTTTTTTTCTCCTTTGCCAAATGAAAGATATTCCTTATAGCTCAGGTGTTCTTTATAGTTCAGACTTTGTAGATTTATTTGTCGGGGGCGGGGGGACCAGTAAGTTCAATTTTTAATCACACTCTGAATAACTTGTATTTCTAACATCTCAAAAATGATGATTTTTTTGGCCAAGAAAAATATCCAGGAAAAAAATGAGTTCAGATTTCAGGAAATGCTGCATTGCTAGTCTACATCTAAAAACCTCTGAATATATACACACATATATGTGTGTATGTAGTGATAAACAATGGCTGAGATCTTACTAAGTAGTATCTCCTGATCAAACCCCACCCCACCAATCCTGTTTACCAGGCTGCAGCTACTGTGAGCAACAGAGGTCTGTTCTTCTGTTGGTCAGAGTGCAGTATACTGACATTTCCATCGCCTCCCTCCTCCAGTCTCTGGTATAATAATCAGAAACAAGATTCCTGCTGCATTTCCTCCCACATGGAACATTTAGGAAACATGAATATTAAATGTATAGTTTTAGGTTATACAACTGTATTTGCAATAGTGAATTCCAGCCAAAAATTATAAAATGAATGTACCTGAATATACAATACTAGAGGCACATTGAAGCACTATAACCAGAGGTCAGCATACTTGGACAGGCAGAGAATGACTTTCAGCTCCACTACCATTTTGGGTAACCAGAAGTGACAAGAGTCAGAGGTGGTTGTGGGCTGCATGACCCTCACCCTTGCGCTGTGTAGTAATTGAGACACAACAGTCATCCATAGAATGTCCTGTTTCCTGTGTGATCTTCATCAAGTACAAATCTACATATAACTCTTTTCAGCAAATGGCCACGATCCTGTGGGCAACAAGATGTCATAACTATCTATTATGCAATGCACACACTTTCTTAAGAGTTACACAGTAGTGGCAGTGGTAGGAGTGGAATAGCAGTGATAGCCACCTCCCTTAGGAAAAAGAACTGCCTTGCAAGCTCCTGAGCTGCTTGGGAACCACCAGAGCAGCTTCCTCTTCTAAAGGAAGGAACCTGCCCCCCATCATCACAGGTTTTCTGGCCATTGGCCCCTCTGCTGATGCAGCCTACCTAAACCTCCTCTTACTGTTATATCATCATAGTCAGTGCTGGCCAGGCATGCAAAGAATATTGCGGGGGGGGGGGGAATGGCTGAAAAAACCATGTTTCTTAAGTGCAGGGAAAGCTTGACAAGGTGAATCCTGGATTATTGAGAATCTTTGCAATTTGGGACTTAGGTTATTTTCTCATTAAACTGTTATAGTGCTATTATTCCACTTTCAGCAACTGAGTCCAAAGAGCTCTCTGGCTGAGAACTCTAGATGCCCCTCCCTAAACTGCAAACCACAAGATTACATATGATGTTGAAAGTGGAACAATAACATTATAACAGTGTAGGGCAGAAATGGCCTTATTCTGTGCACAATTCACAGATTTCTTTTGCACAGAAAACAACATTTTCTATGCAGAAAGGTTTTTCTGTGATAGTTTTTTCTGCACAGAGAATGCTGATTTCTATGCAGAACATACTGTTTTCTTCCCTAAAATCGCACATCTGAATTTTGCATAGAATAAATACCGAAGTGTGAATGGTCTTCAAAAACTGCACAGTTTTTACTGACTTTCTCTGTGGTAAGAAAATAGCTAAAATTCCTCAGTCCTTCTTTCAAGAATGGAAGTAGCAAAGAATTACATCCCTATTGCTGGCCAAGAGTCCACAGTATTATTCCTGTCTCCCCCAGTCCCGTGCTCTGCCTTGGGATGTCTTCCCACACCTCTGATGCAAGCCCTTGGGTGGTGGGTTTTGTCAAGTTTATAGTCACATCTCTATAGTTTATCTACTCATTGCCTGACTAAGCCATCCTCAGGGGGTCCCCACTCAACATCAGAAGAGGACCCTGCACCAAACATGGCCACTGCCAGGGAGTCCAGCCCAATCTGACCCAATACAGGAGTGAGAAAATCTAGAAAGTTTTCTTAATAGTGCAGGAAATCAGCTGTCAAATTACTGAAAGCAAGTCGCAGCTTGAGAAATACACACAAACACAGTCAAGTTGATAAAGTACACTGTTTCCCCTTCCTTTTTATATTAACAAGCTATCAGCAGTCAACAAATAATGCATAGAACTAGGGGAAAGGCACAGCCTCTCCTGGATTCAGTCTTAAGAAATCAGTATATTTGTAGCTCCTAGTTACA
Organism: Ctenosaura bakeri; assembly: GCA_948474755.1. Lineage (NCBI taxonomy): Eukaryota > Metazoa > Chordata > Lepidosauria > Squamata > Iguanidae > Ctenosaura > Ctenosaura bakeri. The sequence goes on from CAOLHI010004195.1 coordinate 122,447, forward strand.
TGTACAAAATTAAATGATTACCATAGTGCAAAAAGTTCACAGCATTATTCTAATTAAAACCTTAAGTGGTGAGTGCAACTGTTTATCACTCTCTGGAACTGTTAGACTTGGACAGAAGGAGTGGGTAGGAGTAATAACATGATGGGAAAACATAGCAACAGGCAGAACTGGTGGTTTTATTTTTAGCAGTAGGTGCAGAAGTTTGGAGTGTTACAATCGCTCTATACAAAATCAGTATTCAGTAGATTTATAGAAGCCAGCTGTGCATTTCTCAAAAGTGCTTTAACATATCAGATGTTCAATTCTATCAAGTTTAGCACACATTCCCCTGGAAACCTCTAAATTAAGGTCATACAAAAGATAGCCCATGGAACTGAAGAAAGGGGAGCAGTTTTCATAACATTTTCAGTCATACAGAAAAAAACTCTGTTCTTGCAATTAGTTTCAAATACTGTCAAAAGGAGAAAATTTAAATGTACACATGCTGAGTCAGGGTGATCTGATTGCTTTGGACTTTCTGCAGGATCTACTCACTCTCCTTAACAAATACTCAGATTTGGTTAGCTAGGTAGCAGTGGCGTGTCCGCAAATTTCCCTGTATGCTCTCCAAAATAAGCCTACCATCACATATCTAGCCCATTCCTGCTTGAAGAATCATGCAGTAGTAATGACATAACATGTTCGCTTCCTTGCTCCAGCCCAAGAACAATGGAATGGTTAGATCATGTTGCTTGTGTGGACAATAATTGTACATCTATTGCAAAATGGTGAGAAAGTTGTCTCACTAAAAGATCTGTTTGCTCTGCCTTATTCTACTGCTTTGTCATTTTTAAGAAGCATGTATAAATGGGATTCAGAGATCCTTACAGAAAAATATCCTAAGCTTCCCCTTGGACTAAACCCAGCGTCAGTCTTGCTTAGAGCAGACCACTGAAATGAAAGGGATTTATTAGTTATAACTAATGTAAAATCCATTTATTTCAATTAGTCTAATCTAGTAAGGACTAGCATTGGATTGAACCCATTAATAAATTAACCTGAGCCAGAGAAATGTTTAGTCTTATGTTTTCACCATTTCTTTTGTACCCCAGCTTTCTACCTTTCTGTCTCAACCCTTCTTCCAAGGAGCCTGAGGAAGAATATTTGGGCCTCACCCCATTTGTTGTCACATGGACCATTCAGTGACACCATGGGGAAGTTAAGGCCTGACTAAGAAGCAATTAAACCACATTTCACTGCTGCTTTTGTTAGATATTATAGCATGATATATTAGGATATTCCAGCAGTTAATTCACTGAGAGCAGCAAAGTTGTCTTTTGTGTGCAAAGACTGTCAACTAACTTTGCCTAAAGCAACATTTAAAGTGTTTTTAATTGTCATCACCATCATCACCATCATCATCATCATCATCATCACCATCATCATCATCTTTACCAGGAAACTGAGATATATACTATTGCTTTTCTGAACTGGAAAACAAGATGATTCTCAGAATCATATTAGTGACATACACGTATGTAACACAGAATTATGCGCACAGATGTTCTTTTGCTGCTGTTGCACAAGAAGCTATGCAATTGCTCCTTGCAGAATATCTCCCTTCCCCAATGCTGCAAGTCTGCTGCAAAGGGCAGATGTGGACTCCCTCAGTCATTTAGTAGCGAGGGGAGGATGTGTTGCACCTGTACAGCAGCCAGCTGTAGCCAGGAGGAAACAGCAGCCATCTGCCTCCATCTCCTGACTGTAGGGGTAGAGAAGAAAAGGTAAGGACATCATGCCTAGGCCCAGAAGCAGTTGAAAGGACATCCCTCCATCCCAGCTGCCACTGCCCTGGCCTTAGAGGGAGAGAAGAAGAAGCAAGCACAGCTCTATCACACCTAGGCCCAGAAGCCGATGAAAGGCCTCTTTCCATCCCAACTGCTATTGCCCTGGCCTCAGAGGGAAATGAGGAGAGGTAGGATCTGCAGAACTTAATCCCTTCTCACGCTGCTGTTCCCTTTTTCTTTTGTGTCATGTCTTAATTAGATTGTAAGCATGATGGCAGGGAACTGTTTCATTCTTTTACTTGTAAAGCGCCATGTACAGTGATGGCAATATATAAAAAAAAAATCTTCATTTTCTTCATCATAATCATTGGTACATCTCCAGTGCACTTGCTAGAGATCAAGAAGGGTGACAGCTTCTGTTTTCTCCCAACTGCAGAGGCTGGTTGGAGGCTGCCTGTGTGCCCCATACCCTTTCCCAACTACAGTATGGCTGAGGAAGTGCATATATATCTTTTCAAGCAGGTTTGTGTGCTCAAGGTACAGTAGCTCAGGTGGAAGTACATACACCCTGAGTGAATCATTGTCACTTTGTTGGACTTTGACAAACCTAATGCAAATATTTTCCTACACCAAAAGCAGCAGGTAATATTGCACTCACACAACTCGCAGAAATTACTGGTTGCCCATAAGACCTACATAAACACACAGTATATTAATTTTACCCCCTCTGATTTAGATCTCTCACTAAAATATCTTCAAGGAATGCTGACATGTCTAACTTTCTAACATTTTCTAACATCTCACTTAGAATGGTGGATGCTATGAAATACGGACTGGTAGCAATTTCTGCTTATTCATAAGTAGAGATGGGTGGGAATTTGCAGTTAGTTTTTTTATGAAGAATAACTAAAAATAGTATGTGTTTGCTCACAGTTGGGTTGAGGAAACTTGAGAATTTAAATATTAAAATACAGGAGAAACTGAAGGTGACAGATTCATCTGTGCAAAATCAGGGTGTTTATTACAAAAATTGGAGTTTGAATCTTTATTGGGTAGCCCTCCATATTTCAGTTATGGGACATGTAGTTGGAATTAATTAGTTGCTTGCTTATAACAAGGTATGAGAACCAGAGACCATTATGTTATCACAGTTATGATATGTCTGGTGAGAGCACTAGATATCCTTTTGGTATCAAATAATTTGGCCTTGCTAGACCTCTCTTTGCTATCTCACTCCACATGTTTGCAAGAGGTCCCCTGGACGAGCACGTATGAGCACGGCCATTAATGACTGTACATTCCAAAACCCCATTCAGGCTAGCAACTTAAGCCTCTCCGTTGCTTTAGGGAAAAACCTCCCTGCAAACCAGCTCTGCTCGGCTCGGAGTTACACAAAGCCCTGCAACCAAGAGCCAAGCCATTCCTTTATGTTGGGCCATCAACGTGCCGGCCACGCTATTGTCATCAAGAGCAAAACCAATCATGCTAAACTTGACCTTTTCCAAATCCATTGTCCAGCTCCAAACTCTCTTTGTTCTTACCGAGCATAGCATAGCCTAGGTAAACTCCACCCTATAAAAGGTCCCCACTTTTTGGATTTCCTTGGACTACTTTGGACTTCCATCCCGCCTTGCTGTCGGTCTGTCTAAGGAGCTCCCCTCAGCCAGCCACGCTGAGCTTTCTTCCCCAGAACCCCATCTTTTTCTCCAGGACTATGAGACCAGGTGTCATATTGCCTTTCCCTAGAAGCCCCATTTCTGTTTCCAATTTAGCGAGTGTGTGTGTTGTTTTATCTGCTGTTAACTGTCATTTTTGGTTACTTTTAAACTTGCTTGCCTGCTCTCTGACCTGAAGCCGCAGACATTAGGTTAAAAGTTCCTTGCTAAAGTTACCCTGCCTCTCGTTTAGCCAAGAGAGTGCTCAAGCTAAATTCCCCCAACTTGCATTTTTATTTGGTTATTTGGGCACCCCTTCCGGGACCCCCAACATACAGGGTAACAATTAGATAAACAAAGCTAGGAATGTAGTGATAAGCACTGCCAAGCTGAAACCTGGGCTCCAAGGTCTCTTGCAGGCGGGATGGGAAACTATTTGCTTCTAATGTTTGGATTTTGCTAATTGCCTGCAGTTCGCTCACTGAAGTCTTGTACTATGTATCACACTCCTAATAAATAGTGAATTAGCACTGTTACATTTGTGTGTGTGAATTCGGTTCCTGACAATCCCCCTGTAATCAGCTACGTTAATAATGCATTCTGGTTGCTACCTCATTTCCCCCCCCCTTTAACAGAGTTCTCCTCTTGAACACCTATATGGCAGGCAGGTGTCTTGTCCATGCTGGGAATATCTTTATCCATTGGAACTGGAATATTTATTGCTATTGCCTGATACAAATGAAAGGGTTTAATTTCCAGGGGTTTCTTTTGGAGAATTTATCAAAATTGACATATCTGGGATAGAAAGAACAGGGGATTTAAAAACTGAATGTGAGAGAAAAGTGAATCTGGCAGCTTTTCCCAACCACATGCACAAGAATGACAAAGATACATAATACATGGGATTTTTTCCCTATCCAGTATGGATAATTTGTATGAGTAGGATGCTGAAGTACAGGGCTTCCAGAAAACACACTGGATGAACATCACCCTGATTTCCTGTATGTGTCTCTCTCAGTATTAATGCAACAGACTGAGTCTTGTGACAGTGAAACAGCTTCTGCTAAAAACAAAACACTAACAGAAAATAGCTATGAAAATAGCAGCCAATAGCAACCTACAAATATTGCTGAAATGAAAAGAGTTAGGTCAGACTGTGCTGTGACTTTGCACTGCTGTTGATGACATTGCATAACAATTTGTACTTTCTCAGTGGCTTTGCTCATACAATATCCTGGTCAGGGTAACACAAATGCTGTGGTATCACCACAACGTTTGCATAGGCCTTAGAGCATTAACTAAGAAATAACTGCAGTCCTTAGCAGTGGATGGGGAGCTGGACATGGTTGCTGTGTAATTGGCTGTGCAATGGTGAAATTCAGTGCTGTTGTTTAGTTGTGCCATAAACTGATGAATAGGATCTTATCCTTGATGCGGCGCCATTCCACCCTATTCCCTTTCCAAACATTCCACTATAGGCCCTTGCTGGGCAAATTTTAGCAATGTGAAAATATTCCAGTCTCAGTTTCACTGAGTTTCTCCAAATCCCACCTAGATTTTCATCCCACCCTTTGTCTCATGACAGGTCACAAGACACTGTTTTCTTCTTGCACTAAAATTTGTGGACTCCTTTCAACACATTTTCCCTAAGCTGCACATTTATTTTCCTGAGTTTCCTAATTTGTACTTTTCATCATTAACCAACACTTGTTTCTTCAAGGGTTTTCCCCTTCTCAAATGCACACATTTTCACTATTTGAACTATAAAATATTGCTTTGTGTGAGCTTCGTCTCTCAGGAAAACCTTTTTCAAATATGCAAGCGGTTGAGGTGACATGTGCCCTTGCTCACAATGCATCTCGAAAGGAATGAAAAATACTTTTATCAAGATGGTCAATTTCAAACATTTTTCCATCCCTAGTAGACCTTGGTATGCACTCTTCCTCAGCAGATGGAATGCTCCTGAAGAAAGGCTCCTGAAGAAATCTCTATACACATGCTTACCCACCTCTCAAGTCCATGCCTTGACTAACATGTGGACATTGGAACTGGTATGTGGGGAGGGAGAATCTGGGTCACTTTGTGGTAGGAGCTAGCAACATGGTTCTGTTATCACGTAGGATATTCCACGGACATCATTCCTGTTCTATAACCATAGAAGCACCTGGTATTAGAAAGTGAGTGGGATAGGTAAGAAGAACTTGTCAGAGGAAGAAACAGTGATTCCTTAAGGGTGGGTGGTCATGATTTTGAGCCTTGGAGTGCTGGAAGTGCTTGCAGCTGTGTGTGCTTCCCCATTTTTGTTTTGAAAGATAGGAAGCTGTGTATCTCGTGAGATATCACCCTGAGGAACCTCAAGCAACTGTGGAGATTTTTTTCCCTTTTTATTTATGCCAAGGCCATATAAAATGAAGAATAACAGAACAGGCACAGTGCCAGAGTTAGGAAAGAATTATTTTGATAGCGAGTTACATGTTACAGCTGAAACAGATAAACTCCCCCCTCTTTTTTTTTTTGTCCCAAGCATGTTTCCTGCACATAAAATGCTGTTTTCTGTGCAAAAATACCGTGTTCGAACTTTGCACAGAATAAGTCTTGAATTGTGAATATTCTTTGAAAACTGCAGTTTTCGGCCACGGAGAGGAAAATTCCTGAAATAACTTATTTCTTCCTTCTTGAAGAAAATTAACAAATAATTATATCCCTATATTACCACCAGCAGCAGCTTGTGGTTGCCACTTGCATCTCTCTTGTCATGGCTGAAAAGAGGTACAGCACATGGTGCTATGAAGCCTCCATTGACACTTATAGGCCCTACCTCCATTAGCTGAGTGTAGCTCTACCCCTGCTGTGTAGCACAAATATACCCTAAACCTCATTACATTCAATGAAACTCATTTTTAAGTGCATGGAAGAACTGCTGCTTTAGCATTACAACTGGATAGCCATCATGACAAAATAATGTGAGGAGACATCGCATAAAGTCAAGGAGTGAGCAGTGATTTTCGAACAATCTTCCTTGACATTCTGAAGGTACGACCCATTACTAGAATACCATACAAATTAAAGCCACATATAAGACCTTGAAAAGCTCACTGCCAGTTTGTGGTGAAGTCCAAATAGAAAAGGAAGGCTCTTGTATAGCTGTCAGTAATCAGCATTGTTTAACTCATATACTGAATGTTCCTTTCTGGCCAGTGAGCACCAGAAAACCTATGAAGAGTGTTTGCCTGGGCAAATGTTGGAAACTGAATTTTTGTCCAAATCAAAGACCCACAGATCTGAGAAAGCAGTTCTGCTCTTTTTAGTTAGAATGGCTTCTCTGTCAGACACCTGCTCTTCCAGAGAGACAGCTTTCATGAAAGGTTTGATGACATTGTCAATGATGAAAAATAGCAAACTAGTAGTTCAGCTTTGCCTGTGTTTTGTCTACAGCGATGCTGAACAAGTCACAAAGAGGGATGTGTCAGGCAGCGTATTCAGATAGTTGCTTTTACATCAAATACTAATAGCAGGGAATGTTTTAAGGATATAGCTTGACTAAA